>PVHY01012470.1:0-35129 GCA_004024945.1 Uropsilus gracilis | reverse complement strand
GCTGCCACCTACAGGCATGCGCCACCATGACCAGCCTAAGTTAACACCTTTTATTCCCCCTTTGCTTCGCAAATAAAGTTGGGACAACTAAGGCACTCGACAAAAAATCCTGTGGATAAGTGTTTTATTTAAATAGACAATGAGACAGGATCAGAGAGATCAAGAAACCGGACCAAGAACAAACTTATCACAGTGAAATGAGATGAGTAATGACCCCAGTGGCTGGGAGGAAGGGGAAAGGAGGTACCACCTGGAGGAATAGTGAAATAGAAGAACAGGGGAAGCCCTCCCAGCCCCAGTGCTGGTTGTGTCCAGGTAGCAACACCTGGCAGCCAAGATGGAAGCAGGAGCTAGAGGTTAGGTTTGCAAGTCCCTCTCAGGGCTTGGTGAACATGAACTCATCTCCATTACGTGTGGTATCCTGGCCTTGAAGGATCCTGGTTTCTCCTCTCATTCTCCTCTTGGAGGCTGGACTTCCTTCAGTCAGCAACAATCTTGGGGTTATGGATCAGCTGCCATTCATTAGTATCCTGAATTTTTGAGTATTGTCAGAGGATCATGGAGATTCAAGCCAATTCATGGAACTGAGATGCTTCTTGGAAATCTCAAACCCTCCCAGGTCCTGGGAATTTCAGTAGTGACTTCAGGTCTCAAGGAAAAGCAATACCTAAACAACTTGGTTTCTTTCTCTCTCAGAACCAGGAAAATCTGATCTCTGGCTAAGGGAAAGAGGCAGGTTTTCTGCACTTGATCTTAGCTAAGAGGTCAAGAAGTAATGAAGTAGGTTTACGGAATGCAACATGGTTTAGGCCTGATACCAGAGGAAAGCAGTCAAACAGTAAGAAGACCACATGCCCTTTAATGACCTGAGAACTGATAGCTACATTTCCAGAATTTTCCAGAACTGGCTATTGGTGCTCTATTTCACTACCTCCACTCCAGACTAAGTTCAGCTTAAGGAATAGGCTTGAGGGTTAGTATATACTTTTTAGGAATCTGTACTCCTTAAATATATGCCATTATATGTCAATCATCTCTCAATAAAACTGGAAAAGTATTTTGAAACACTAAAAAAAGTAAGAAAAGAAATAGACTTTCTGTCCCTTCTCACCACTGATGGGTGTTCCAACGTGAGCATTTCCTTGCCACCTCTTGAACGAATTCCTGAAGCATGAAGACTAGTCAGGATCTAGAAAACTCTGCCTTTTTCTAAAACCCTACATACTCTGAAGAACATCTTTTAATCCTAGACTACATTAGAAAATTTCTGGGCACAGATTGTTCCAATTAAATTCTTAAATGTCAAAAGTTTCTTAAAATAAAAGTCCTTAAAATAAACCAAATCAGCCACTCTGGATTTCAGCCAACATAAATCAAAGTACCTAACCAGATGGGGGTTCTGTAAACTAAAGGTAATAACGTTGATCAGAGCCTGATGAGAAAAGCAAAAGGCATCAAAATAGGCCATTTTTCCTTTTCAAATTGTTTTTCAAAACACAGGGAAACGGCCTAATAAACAAATGAATCGCGCTTCCTGCAGCACCTGTTCCCAGAAACCCCAAAATATGCCCGTTAAGTTCTGAGAAGAGAAACTGTCGTCCAGTTAGCAAAACAACTGAATTTACTCAGTGTGAGAGAGGAATTCAGCAGCTGCTGGGATAACCTGGAGAATGGCATGTGGGAATATCACTCCAGTCCCCCTCAGCTTGCACCAGGGCATAAGCAAGATGTAACCCGACCTGCTTACCATGCCCCAAACCCAGCAGGGTGCTTGGCAGTGAGAAGATGCATTGTGTTAGAAATGGTTTCTTGCATAACCACTGACCACACCAAAATCACAAACCTGCCCTGAACTTGAGAATATGATTCTGTTTGGGAAGAAAGAACTTTCTAATAAACTAAGAGGAAATGATGACACTGCATATCCAGCTACTCATCTATGGGTTTGTCAGCACCAAGGTAGGAGAAATGGGGTGGAAAGGGCCCAGGCCAAGGTCAGACATGGATAAGAACCGAGGCAAGTGTCCAAACCCGAGCTGTGGTGCTGTCAGCACCACAGGGCTTCAGGCAAGGCACGGCCTCTACAGTTGGAGATAGCAGGTAGCAGCTGAAGTCATCTGCGGGGCAGCCCTAGGGCCAAGCGGTAGGGAGCAAGGAGGGTCTTTCTCTGACTTTGCCTGGCCACCACCAGTCAGTCTTGGGGCCTCCGCTCAGATATCCTTTTCTCAAGGCAGCCTCCAGGTCAGGGTCAAGCCTCCTTTTAGGTTCTCTTCTATCATCCCACCATTCTCCTACATCAGACTCCTAACTGAAGCAATTTCATTATGAATGATTTTCAGTGCTCCCTGCTAGAAGATTCCAGGAAGCCATGTCTGTCTTTATGGCCACACGTTCAGTACCCAGCACAGTGCAGCCCAATGTCAGTCTTCCGTCCATATTATTGAGAGGAAGGAAGGATGTTTAAAGGGCATAAAAGAGAAAAGGGTGAAGGGGTAGGAAGGACAAATCAGTGGGAGGGACACACAAAGTTTCACCCTTTTCTAGATTCCTTTTCTAAGGACCTGCTGGTAGACTTGCAAATGTAGGGGACATAGCTAATTCTGACCCCACTGGGTAGACACTGCAGAGCACATGGTTGAGGAACCTGAAACATGAATCCCTTCTGGAGAAACGGTCTCATTTTATTTCCTGGTGTTTCGACTCTTGATGGTTTTTCCCCCCTCTGTTTTGAGATGAAAGCAAGCTGTAACTTGAAACTATAGATACTTCTCAGGGATGATGGTATGTTGAAGGAATGTAGTTAAAGTGCTCATTAGGGATCATCTCCAGTTGTAAAAAAAAAAAAAAAAACAGGGTAGAGGAACAGATTCCCTCAATTCTTAGATTTACTTGAGAACCTTACCAAAACCGGATGAACCTCAGCAAAAAAGATAAGCATTTACAATACCACTGCAAACAAAACCTAATGAAAGACATCTGAGGACTCAGGCAAAGGAAAAGTTTCCAGAAGCCTGCACTTTACAGGCTTTGATACCTGAAGAATGGTAGATACTGGCCTCCAATCAGTGGCCAGGGAGACCCCAGCATTGAAGAGGTCACTGGGACATTGAGTTGAGGGGAAGCAGTAATGTGTACATTGGAGTGGGGCTCTGGCATCTGCTTTTTTAACATGTCCCAAGCAATGTCCATGTATGTGGGCTTTGGGGTACACAGTGTGGCCAGGCTGTGGAGGACTGCAAGGGGATACTGAAGAAAACAGTAAGCTCCTGGAGGGTAGGGGCTCCTGGAGGGTAGGGTCTTTCTCTATAGTCTCTTACACACAATAAATACCCACAAATTTCTTTTACTTTGGGTTGCAAAGAATAGCGTCTCAACCTAGCTCAAGTAATAAGGTTTGTAATGAAGAAATTACAAAGCCATGAAAGTGACCGAAACTTCTGGAAACAGGACTTTTGAAATAGCCAAACATCTCAGAGACTTGGAACAGATACCCTCCTACAGCCAGGGCAGCCAGAGGAACCTTAGGGACAGGGATTTGTGGAATTCTCCACCCACTTGCTATTCTTCGAAGGGCTTTCCTCTGTCTCATTGCTTCTACTTCCTCATAACTCCCCTGGTTCACAGTCTCCCCAGCACCATCTCTGGACTCAAACCCTCTGTGACAGCTTCCTTTCAACCTCCCCAGCCCCCCAGGCCAACACTCTCCCAGGAATGAGGATCTGGCGGGTTTTCCTCCGGAGAGGAGCTCATCTCTCAGTCAAAATTTTTGTTTTCTTTTCAAGGTGAGTGGCAGGGCCAGGATGGTGGGTCTGGGCTGCCAGGGGACAGGTGCTGAGGGGAGTTCCCGGAAGGGCCTTTTAAGGATACTTGGGCGTGGAATTTGTCTTCTCCAGGAAATCTAGGGTTGGCTGGGCTCCAGGCTTTTGTGGTCCTTGGAGAGTTACTCTCTGAGACAAAAAAAAAAAATCTTTCTTCAAAAAAAGTGTTGGGAGACTTCCTATTTGGAAAGTTCCGATGTGTGCTACTGAAGGTGGGGGAGGGGATGTTCATTTTGCAGTTTTTCAAGGGTTGACAGTTTCACCCATGCCTTCTACTGGGGGGTTTGGAATGTTAATTGGGGCTAAGCCAAAGATTGTATCCCGTACTTGGTACGTATGATGCGAGGACGGTGGCCCAGGGTCAACTAATTCCCCTTCTCTTAGCGGGCGTAGTTTGCACACCCGCTCATTTCCCTACCACTTCCTCCATTCACTCCTTCTACTAAGTATTGAACCCTCAGAGTGCCCCGCTCAAATTGGGCCTGGGCATAGAGCAACACACATAAAGACAGACATTTTTGTCATAGTTCTCTTTCTGCTTGTATTCTAGTGGAGGAAAGCATTTGAGAAAACTAATGTGAATTATGCCTTATGTTAGAAGATGATGGTTTTTTTTTTTGTTTGTTTGTTTTTTGAGGGAGTGAATATACAGCAGAGTATAAGGGGTGGGGGAGGTGGACCGAAACTTTTAATAGCATGGAGGACAGGTGGCATTAGGAAGTTGACATCGAACCCAAACCTTGAAAGAGATGAGGGAAGTGTTGAGAATTTTGCAATCTCCTTCAGGATAGCACACTAGAGGTAACCTGGAGTTTTGTGAAAGGAGCTGGAAAACTCACGGAATAAGCAGTGGAAGAGTGAGGGCAGGTAAGACAGGAATATTCCGTGTACTTGTATCTAGAAAGGCTCAACACAAATTTTTAGGAACGGTGGCAAGGTGGAAGATTCGAGAAAGAGGGATCAAGGCAGCAATATGCGAAATGTGAGCTGAAGTTAAGACTCACTTCAGTGTATTCTTTCAACACACTTCTTTCAATATACAATAACTTCCTATAGTTAAAAAAATTTCAAAATAAATTTGGAAAAATGTCTTAGTTGTCCTTAGTGACTACATAGGAGAAGGCTGCTTTTGTAGCAGCTGAAGTAGTTAGGACTAATGTGTTACTCTCTCTGCAACTTTTTATCAAGAGCATGTTTTGTAGCAAACATGGCCCCATGATACCTTTGAGAACTGAGGTAGAGGATGAATAATGTACTTTCAAATTTTCTATAGATTTGAAGATTTTCAAAATAAAAGGTTGAATTCCACTCTTAGGTATGTACTCAAGAGAAATGAAAATATATGTCTGCACATAAGCTTGTTTATAAATGTTTATAGCAACACTCTACATAATAGCTCCAAACTGGAGCCACTCCAAAGATCCATCAGTGGCTACTGGATAAACAAAAGGTGGCATAGCCATACAGTGGAGTACAACTCAACAGTAAGGCATGAACTGCTGCCACAATGTGGATCAGTGTCAAAAACATGATTTGTGAAAGAAGTTAGAAGCAGAAGACAACATATTAAATAATTTAATTTAGTGAAATGTTCAGAGAGGGAAAATCTATGGAGACAGAAACCCTTCAAGGCCAGGCACAGTGGCTCATGCCTGTAAGCTTCCGCCTATGAAGTGGCCGGGGCTAGGGATCACGGTTCGAGTCCCACCTGGGGCCGTAGCGAGACCTAGTTCCAAAAAAATAGCTGGTCATGGTGGTGCACGCCTGTAATCCCAGCTACCTGGGAAGCTGAGGCTGGGGATTGCTTGAGTCTGTGGTACCCCGGGCAATGAGAGCCTGCAGTTCCACGGGCAAAAATAGCGAGACCTAGTCTCAAAGAAAAAAAAAGAAAAAAGAAACCCTTCAGTGTAATTTTTTTGTATATCAAGACTGGATAGGGAGATTTCACTTACTGTCTACCTCATTTTATAGCTACCAACATTAGCATTGGCATTTTCTAGCTAGCTTTGAACTAAGGTCAACTGGTCACCCCCTCTCTCAGAGAGTGCTCAAGGGTGCCAATTAGCACAGAATAAATATGCATATCTGAATTTAAATATTAGAATCTACCCACTCACTTTAAAATTTGCCTTCTTTTCAGGTTGAAGTAGGTTCTAGAAAAGGCATGCTTTGCTTATGGGTTCCTATCATAGTCTCCAGGGTATGATCCTATCTGTGGCCTCCCACTTTCTTACCTGTTTACTTCTTCTATGAACTGGAATCATAAGGGAAGAACATCCAAAGGACTAAGGTAATTTAGTTTCTAGTCATCTCTGACTTAAATCCTTTTGGCTCCTCTGACAAGCAGAAATAGCATTCACTATCTGCATTAGCGACATTGTCTTAGCTGGAAGAAATGATTTCTTCCATTACTCTAATAATAATAGCTATTAAGTGCTTATCACTTGCTAGACTCTGTGAGAATGACTTGGCATTCTTCACCTCACTTTTAATTCTCACAATGACCTTATGAACTCACTCCTTTTATCATCCCCCATTTGACAGATGAAGAAACTGAGACTTGGGAATTTTATGCTTGTCTTGGAGACACAGATGTTGGAGCCAGAATCCAAGCCTAGGCCAGCTGACTTCAGAACCTCTGTGTTGAAACTTCAGAGCATGGGGCCTTACATCAGAAGGTTGTCATTGTTTCTGTGTGTGTGTTTTGGTTGGGAGGGGTTGCTATTTTTTTTTTTTTTTTTGGTGGAAAGAGGTTGTTGTTTTCTTTTGTTCCTTTTCAGAGAGAGTTAAGTAGAGAACTTGAAAAACAATTGCTTCTGAAAGTGTCCTTAGAAAACCCCACTGTGAGGAGCCAGGTCTGTCTGTTGTACAAGTAAAACAAGGGATGCTAGCCAGTCAGAGTGAACTTTTTATCTTCAGAGAGACAGGGCTGTACCTAAAAGGAAATTTACTGGAATGGACATTAGAATAAGAGAGTGACCAGTTGGACCATGGAGATGGAAGAGGAGAAGGGAGCAAGGCCTGATCGTTCCAAGGTCCCTTTAGGCCAGCAGGGATATTTTCATAGAAAGAAGCCAAAATTATAGGGACATGGGGAGAGCAGGACATGTCACACCAAGGCTTAGTTGAGGTGTTTGGGGTCACTAGTGCATAGTTATCCATGAAATGGTGGTAACTTGACTTCTCATTCACTGAACTAGGAGGCTCATCACTCTGGCTATGAGAATTCTGGTTCAGTGTGAAGTGAGGCCTGGCTTGCTATCGCTCTGGCTGTCTCGCTTTTATCACAGAGAAAAATAAATTGGAAATATGGATAACATGTAAGTGACTCTGAAAAGTTTTGTGGCAACATGGACCTGTTTCAAGAATTATTTTTAACTGTAGACGTTTGATCCCAGGGGGAAATAAAACTTAAAAGGACAGTTATAATTAGGTCACATTTTGAGAAACTTATTACATTTTGTTGTATGTCCCAGGAGGAATGTAACTTAAATGATTTTAGTGTTTAGATTCATGGTGCAGAATTCTGTTGTCCTGTGCAGTAATGAGAAGCAGCCAAGAGAAATTATGACAATAGTATTAGATGAAACGAAGGCAAGAATAAACTGAATTTGGAATATAAAAAAGAGAAATGTTCCATATTTTGTCTCTTCACCTCTCTTCCTTTCCTCCTGGGCTGTATCCTAAAACGTTGATGGAGTAAGCCTGGATCCTTCCATTCACTTTCCCCCATGAATGCACCTTTAACTGCTCTGGATAAAAGTTTGACCAAAGACAACTCCTTCATTTGTCAAGTACAAGTTAGTGAAGCAATTTAGTGGAAAGGCTGGTATCTCACTGGGAGCAAGGAAATAAACATCAGCAGTGCCACAAGACTGTTTCTATGATCTTTGTACAGGATTCAGAGCTGAGGGTTAGTTGGGGACTACTTATGAAATCCTTGGGAATGGGGGTGATAGAAAAGGGGAAGAAAGGTTGGAGGTGGGGTGAGGAGATGACAGTGACCAAAACAGAGTCACATGAACCTTCTGTGAAATTTGTCCCATGAGGCCTTTACTAGAATGGAGATTGGCAGAAGTCAAGGCTTTTACTCTGTGTTCTATTGACATATGATGAGGTCTGACCAATCTCTTTGCCTGCAAACCACCCTATGCAACTGTGAAATTTGAAAAGGAACCCTATGTCATACATTAAAATGGGCCAGGCATCTTCTCTTGCCCTGATGAACATGTTACAGATTCTTATAGTGAAGTACTTGCCCACAGGAATGATTTTACTAGATGCTTCCTGGATCTTTTAATGTAAAAGGGTTCATAAAATTGGTATTTTTTATTACTTATCTGGAATTAAATCATTATTTGCCATGGAATGGTGGCTGGGTGTGTGGCTAGTTAGGGGATTGAATAACTGGAAATGTTGTGTAGAGAGATCCACACTGTATGAACCAAAAGCCCACCTGCAGCTGATACACAGGATGTTGCTTAGGGAAAAGGGCACTGTTGTTTCCCATTCTGAGCTGAGAAAGTGAGGCATCAGCCCCTGGTGATCAGTGAGGCCAGTGGGCAGCCTTTCATGATCTGGTGTCCTTGATGATACAGCTCATACCAAGTGTCTCCTCCCCGTGGCAGGGGAACATCTCGCTGCGTCCTACCTTGTTTACCCTTCATCATATTTTTCTATTTCAAAGTCAGAAAGTGTTTTAGGACCATGAACTCTATTGTAGGGAAAACCAGTAGTAGAAAGACTACTTAGGGAAGTTAGGATGGGCAGTAAATGGGGCCACCTAACTCTCTAAGTCCCACAGCTCCACGGACTGAGGGCTGTTCTACCCTCTTTCATGCTATTTGGAAAGGTGGTCTTCCCCCTCCATGTTTTATTGGCTGACAGACTTTGCTATGATCTGCTAGACAACTCTAGGGAGTGAGAGAAGTGCTACACGTTACAGAGTTCGCATCAGCACTTTAACTAAGGGGTCATCAGCTACAGAAGCCTGACAAGTAATATAGGTGAACTCAGGTCAAATGGGAGTTAAGAGAACAAATGAAAAGATGCCCTTTCCAAAACATTAAGTCTAGTGTTAACCAGACTTCCCAATTTTTAAAAGAGTTTGGGAGTCTCTTTTGTTATGTGATTTCCTAATGTTTGGATGTTGGGCAATTAATTAGAATATTAAATAGCTCTCAGAGACCACACAAATAAATCAATACACACATACAATGTGGATCCTCCATGAAAGTTATTTTGTTACATCTGTATTAACTCAGGTAGAATTAGTCTGAGCTATTAGAAAAGTATATCGGCATATCAAACTGTTGTCAGCAGTTACCTTTGGGAACAAGAGGGAGAATCTGTGAGGACTTTTACTTTTTTTTGGTATTCCTTTGTATCATTTGAACTTTTGGCAATGGAATATATTTAGGTACTATCTATGTAGTTATTTAAAAAAAATTAAAAGTGAAAAAGTAGCATGAAGCCAATATTTAGAAATGGCTAAAGATTTATTTAACATGGCAAATTGAGTGCATGAGAAACAGAAACCAAAAGAAAAGAAGTAACTTGGAAGAAGCAGGAAAAAATCAAGAAGCAGAAAAAAATCAAAAGATGGTCAATTTATAAAATAAAAGCAGAATCCTCTAAAAACCAGACTTCAGAAATTGAAAGTGTAATAACAAACATGAAGTAGATTGGTTAGAAGATGAAACTGATGAAACCTCATAGAAAACAGGAAACAGAAGATACAAATTTCCAAAGTAAGCAAGAAAAAACATGAAATTGAGAGGACTGACATGGGAATTCTACATTCAACTGACAGAATATTCTGCGAGAGAGCAGAGAGACTGAGGAAAAGAAATCATCAAAGAAATAAAGCAAGACTATGAAGTGCTCAAATGCAATGAGTGATATTCACGGAAAGGCCCATCAAACTGCTTAATCCTGCCATTTCTGAACACCAGGAATAAAGAGAAGATGCCAGAGATGTTTCCGCTAGAAAAGACAGGTCCCAACATAGGATTAGAAATACGACGTTATAAACTTCTTAGCAGCAATGCTGAACTGGAAAGAAATGGAATATTTGGAAAAAATATTTCTCATGCAGGCTGGGCATGGTGGCTCGTGCCTGTAAGCTTCAGCCTATGAAGCGGCAGTGGCTGGGTTCGAGTCCCGCCTGGGGGCTGTAGCGAGATCTAGTTCCAAAAAAATAGCTGGGCGTGGTGGCACGCGCCTGTAATCCCAGCTACTTGGGAAGTTGAAGCTGGGGATTGCTTGAGTACGCGGGTTCCGGCAACATAGTGAGACCTAGTATCTTAAAACAAACAAAGGTTAAATGGAAAAGTCATTTATTGACTCCAGGGTAAAATGTAAAAATTCAAGGAAGGAATTTTAATCATTCTCTATCTCTGTCTCAACTGTAAGTAATAGTTACATGTTAAATAACTAAAATATTGAACATTAACAGCAAAAAATTGGTGATATCATTTGGGGAAAATGCAGGTGGAGAGTGGATAACTCCCTTTACGTGGTTGGGAGGGGAGGTTATAATATCGTACTAAATGCTTCTATGATAGAAAGTTAGGTACTGTTTAAGGTGAAGAAAATAAAAGAAATAATATAAACATGCAAAAATAAAGCAATAAATATCTGAAAGAGCAGCTGAAGGGTTTTAAAGCCTCCGCTAATTGAGGATTGGGAATGGGGCTGTGGTGAACTAAGGTGGATTTTTTTTTTTTTTTTTAGATAAAACTTTGACCTTTTTTTTTTTTTTAGACTAGGTCTCACTATTTTTTGCCCGTGGGATTGCAGGCTCTCGTTGCCCGGGGTACCACGGACTCAAGCAATCCCCTGCCTCAGCTTCCCAGGTAGCTGGAATTACAGGCGTGCGCCACCATGCCCAGCTATTTTTGGGGACTAGGTCTCGTTGTGTTGCCCCGAGTGGGACTCGAACCGCGATCCCTAGCCCCAGCTGCTTCATAGGCTGAAGCATACAGGCACGAAGCACCGTGCCCAGCTTAAAACTTTGACTTTTTAAAAAATAATTACTGGGGATATTTACAACTCCTGCTAATACCGACAATGACAAATAAATAAGTTTACAAGGTTATTTCATTTGGTTGCAGATATAACTGTCAGATAAATTTCCAGTGGTCAAAGGGCAAATTCATTTGTTAACTTTGCTTGATATTGCTTTGTTGCTCTAGAAGGGGGCTGTACCATCCAATTCTCCCACTAGAATTGTGTGAAAGTGATTTTCTCCTCAGAACCTCATCAAAAGGCGGTGTCACACTTTTGAGTTTTTGTCAATATGACAGCTATCAGTCTGACCTTATCACAGCAAGAGTAAGAATCCTTTAATGTTTAAGAGCCATTTACAGTGCCTTTTCTCTGAATGCTCTATGTCCTTTGTCTACATTCCTACTTTTTATCTTTTCTTCTTGATTTCTTTGTTCTTTATATTTTAAGAAAATTAATCCTTTTTTGCAATATATTTCTTTTCAGTTTGTCATTTGTTATTCTCTGCTTAGTTTTTCATTCTTAGTTTTGATTCATATGTAGAAATATTTCATCTGATGGATTCTAGATTTTGAGTTATTAGCCAGACCCTCCCTACTCAAAGGTTACCAAGTACTTAATCTGCTTTCTTCTAGTGACTTTGTCTTCATTTTCATTTAAATCTTTCATTTGTGTTCAGAATGTGTCTTCATGTATTGATCTAGCTTCATCTTTTCCAGATGGCCGACCAATTGTCCCAATTTTAGGAACTATTCAACTCTCACAGTCAAATAGTATTTAATGACCATGCTAAAAATTTTAGTTAAAAAAAAAAAGAGAGACCTCCTAATGGCCTGAGATAGGGAAGGAGGAAAGTGGGAAGGTCCCATCCTCTTTCCCAGTCTGAGTCTGTGCTCCCATCCTCTGTGGAGATGCCTCAGCTGGTGGCTGCTCTGTATGGGGAAATACCACTATGAGGGGCTTACTGGTCCCCCATGAGAGGCCAAACTCATACACTGGAAAGGCAAGTTGGATACTAGACCCTGGGAGGGATGATAGCAGGAGCTGCTCCAGAAAACTCCCTGTCACAGCATGACTCAGCTCTAACTGCCTTCCTGCTTGCCAGCTTTTAGGGTTCCAATTCCTGGGACAACGAATTTGAATGGTTCAACTCAATCACCTACCCATCCCCCCGTGAGTGAGGGTCCAGGTCCCAGGATTAGCTGCATACCAGAAGCCAGTGGGTGGGGGTGGGAAGGGGCAGGAAGAGAGGCTGTGCAAAGAAACCAAACAAAGCCCCCACAGCAGCTGTCCACAACATACACAAAAATAGTAACAATAAAAATAGCTCTTCATGGACTGCTCCTATAGGCAGGGGCTGTGTTAAACCATTTACCTCTCACCAGCTGTGTGAGATTGACAGGCAAAGACAAAGGCTGAAGGGAGACTAAGACATCCTCCCCCCCCAACTCCCACACACAGGTAGTGAATAGCTTTGTTGGAACACAAACCTGATGGTACCCACCCCACCCAAATTCTGCCTTTAACCATTAGGGGTTGGTTCTCTTTGGTGAAATGCAGCTTTTCTGGCCTATGTACCTGACTGCTAGCTTCCACAGGTTTCCACCATGGCAGTGAATGCTTGTGCTAATACACCGGGCTCCATCCTGTCCTGTCAGCCATCCTGTGATCATTACCTGTTCTCTAGGTAGGCAGCCAGTGCCTGCAGCCCCATTAGAGGCCAAGCTTTCTCATTCTCTCTGCCAGCCATCTCTGGGCAAGGTCCTTCAGGTTGGGCTGGATGCTCCTCTCAGGGAACCACCTCCTGTACCTGTGCAGGCCACCCTCAGGTCGGGAGCCAAGGCCTGGACACACATGACCGCCTCTGCTCTGTCAGGATAGGGTGTGGCTCTTCATGCAGTTTGCTGTGTGGGAGACTGAGGGTCAGGGCCTAAGTTGAGGTGGTATTAGTTGCTGTGCTCTCTAGATGGTAACTGCCCCTAGAATGAGGCTCACATAGTTCTGTGCAACCCTCTCCTCTTTTACCAGCCCAGGGGCCCTCTAGCCCTGGCTGGGTGTCTCCACTCGAACTGGTGCCAAATGCAATCTTTCAGCACCTGCCCTACTCTGCTTCCTCCTGGCACTGCTCCTGGCAGTCTGTCTGCAAGGGTTGAGGAAAGACCCTACATGGCTGGAGGTACACTGACCCCTCTCTGGGCACACCTCAGCCTGGAATGTCTTCTTCAGCATCCTCCCTTCATGATTCAGAAACCTTCAGAATCCTGGCGTTCCCTGGGCTGGGCAGCTCTGTTCCGGGTGTGGCCTGCAGTTTGCCTCCAGTTGTAGAAACACCACGACTGAATCTAAACAGTAAAATTACACATCCAGCATTGCCAAAGTGCCACTCCTCCAAGTGTGGGCTCTTCAGAACGGAGTGACTCACTTGTCCTGCCCCCTCGGCTGTGCTGTATGTACAGCAGGCTGCCCACAGCGGACCTCAGGGTGGCACAGGGCCTCCCTCTGACCAGTAACAAAGGTCACTTGCAGCTCGCAATGCTCTTTCCTAGGTGACCCAGCAGCGGGGAATGTTCTCTCCCAGTCGGTTCCCACAGGGGAACACGGCTGACAACGAGCAGGGTGCTTGGACATTGGGCTCTATCGTCATTCTGTGTGGCCAACCGCGGTGGCCCTGTTACCTCTCCAAGCCACCCCTACTGCTCTCCACCTAATGCGGACAAGTCTGTGGCCCTTTTTAACCTCATTCCATTCCAGAGCCTTCTCTCCTGACACCCCTAACACTGAAACCTGCTCTACAGCACAAAGTGCTTACTGAGCATATTGTTTATTTTCTCCCTCTCTCCACTAGAATGTAATTAATTTCACAGAGACAGGCAGGAACTTTGGTCTGTCTTGTTCAGGGTGTATCCCAGCCATCTCAAGCAGTGCTGGCATGTAGTAGATACTCAGTAAATAATGGTTAAGTGAATTAATAATTTTTTTTTAAAAATTTCTTTTTCTTTTTAACTTTATTTTCTTATTTTAGTTTTTTTGTGTATGTATGTATATATGTATATATACATATATGTATACATATACATATATGTATGTATACACACATATATTACATCACTGTCTACCCTGAGGTTCTCCCATCTCCTTATCACCAGTTAATCATGTTAATCTTTTTTTTTTTTTTTTTTTTGCGACTAGGTCGCGCTGTTTTTGCCCGTGGAACCGCAGGCTCTCGTTACCCGGGGTACCACAGACTCAAGCAATCCCCAACCTCAGCTTCCCAGGTAGCTGGGATTACAGGCGCGCACCACCATGCCCAGCTATTTTTTTTGGAACTAGGTCTCGCTCGGGGCCCCAGGCAGGACTTGAACCGCAATATTAAAATTTAGGCACTGATGCCATTGGCTGTTTCTGAAAAACACAGCGGCCTAAAGAGGATAAGGGTACTTTGTTGCAATTCAGGTGTGGGCTGGAAAATAAAATGTATAACCTAGACATGTGTTGAGGCAAATTGGAGCCTTTGGCTTTTAGAAGAAAAAAAGAGAGAGAGAGACAAAAAGGAAATGAGCAGAGACTAGATATAGAGACTTTTGGGGAGAGGAGAGATATGAGAGTGGCAGGTGGGTAAAGAGTAGCCTGAGTGTCAGGCTGGGCAGAAGCCCCCTGGAAGAGTGAGCTGGTAGTGCCAAAGAATCATGGTGACTGGTAGAAGAGTAGCTGATGTGGAGAGTGTGGCGCTGTAGCAAGGTGTATAGTGAGCTGGTACGTGGAGGTGGCCAGGGATTTGGAAAGCTGATTTGTACATCAGCAATTGTGGGGAAAGTTTTAAGAGCCTTGGAGAAGCAGAGCAGCTCAGGATGCTGGGGAAGAAGCAAAGAGAAGACGCTGGAGAAAGACTAGACTTGGTAGAGTGCCTGCCTCAGGTGTGGAGGGGCAAAGGGACACCATCTTGGACATGTGTTTGGGACTTTTGGACTGATTAAAAGGTGACTGGGGTAAGAGAACTGGCTATTTGTGGCTTTAAGGGCTTTTTGTTTTCCCTGTTAATATTCCCTTGTAAATAAACCTTGTTTGTTAAACTGCATTTGACTGGCAACTGCTGCTTGCTGGTAGGTATGTACCTGAGGGAACCTGGGTGGCAGAAGCTGCATTTGGAATGTGGCTTGTTGGCCAGTGACTTCTGCCTATCTTTTGACCTGATTTTACTAACAGTGCAACCAATCCTCACCTCTAATTGTAAGGGATGCATCAGGAATCAGGCTCACCAATCTACATAGGTTCTTTATTGATACTAGTGAAATTAGGAGGAAAGGGGGCAAAAGCCTCCAACCAGTAAGCCACAGGTCTGCGTCACCTGTGCATAACAGTTGCCACTCAAATGCAGTTGGTTTTTTTTTTTTTTTTTCTTTTTTCTTTTTTCGACTAGGTCTCGCTATTTTGCCCCGGGTACCACGGACTCAAGTGATCCCCAGCCTCAAAGCTTCCCAGGTAGCTGGGATTACAGGCGCACCCACCATGCCCAGCTATTTTTTGAGACTAGGTCTCACTATGTTGCCCCGTGCAGGTCTCAAACCTGTGGACTCAAGTGATTCCCAGTTTTGGCCTCGCTCCATAGGCTGTGATTAAAGGCACGCACCACCATGTCTAGTCCCTCAAAATGCAGTTTAACAAAGGATTTTATTAACAATTCAACAGGGAAAATGAAAAGCCACAAGCCCAGTTATCTTACCCCAGTCTCCATTCTTAGTCCCAAAGATCCCAAAGACACATCCATTTTCTCCTCCAAACCTGAGGCAGGCACTCTGCAAAATTCTAGTCTTTCTCAGTAGTCTTCTCTTTGCTTCCCGTGTTCCAAGCTGCTCCACTTCTCCAAAGTGCTTCAAACTTCTTCAAATGCTAATACTCAAATCAGCTCTCCAAATTCCTGGTCTTCTCCAGGTACCAGCTCACTACATCACCCTGCTGTAGTGCCACACTCTCCACATCTGCCGGTCACCATGCTCCTTGCAACCACCAGCTCACTCTTCCAGGGGGCTTCTGCCCAGCCTGGTCACTTGGGCTACTCTTTGCCTGCCTGCCTGCCTGCCTGCCTGCCTGCCTGCCATTCTCTTCTCTTCTCTCCTCAAAAGTCTGTCTCTAGGTTCTGCTCCTTGCCTTTTTATCTCTCTCTCTCTTTTTTTTTCTTTCTCCTAAAAGCCAATGGCTCCAAATTCCCTCTACACACCCTCCTACATTTTTTTCTAAGATCCTCACCTGGAATTTGCAACAAAGTATGTAAGTATCCATATCTTATTTATGCCAGTACCCTTTGACCTCTGTGTTTTTCAGACACAACTAATGGCATCAATGCCTAAATTCCAATACAACCCATATTGGGGTCCCGGCTTCATTAGCAGTTAAACAGACACACCAGGCAAGGTAGGCAGGACAGGGACTGCTGGGGGTGCTGGGAGGCAGGTGAGCCCCTCAGCCCTCAGGAATCTACTCTCTCTCTCCCCCTCCTTCCTTCTCTGGCTCTATCTCCCTCTCCCCCTTTATCTCCTCTTTCCTAGGCCCAGGTGCCACACGCGCATACCCCCCTGGGCCCACAATCATGGTGAAGACCCCAACTGCTGACTATGCAGCCCAGAGCAGGAAAAAGCTTGATCAAACTTATTTACAGACACTGCTCCCTTCGAAGATAGAGCTAATTCCCTCTCTGACTGTGTGACTGACTCCTTCTAATGTGTAGAATGTGGCAGGAGCCGTATCTCCTGATTTTGAAGCAGGGCTTTAAAGAGGGCAGCTTTTACTTGGCTCTCTCATAGCTTGTTTACTCTGGGGGTAGCCAGTGGCCTTATTGTAAGGACACTCAAGTGCCCTGAAAGGCCTCTGTGGGATAATGGGAGATGCCCACCAACATCGTTACCAACCTGCCAGCCGTGTGACCTAACCCACCTCAGCAGCAGGCCCGTCAGGTGAGGGCAGCTCTAGCTGACACTATGACCATAACCTCATGAGAGACCCTAATCCGGAACTGCCCAGCTAAGGCATGCCTGAATTCCTGACCTTCAGATATTGTGAGATTAATATTCATTGTTGTGTTATCGGCCATGTTTAGGGGGTGGTATCTTGTTATGCAACAATAGAGAATGAATACACAACTTCAAGGTCACCCAGTACATTTAGAGATAGGACTTGATTATTAAAACTCCACATACCCTGAACTTTGGAAGAAAGCACTGCTACCTAAAGTGAGGTACAGTGCTGATGGGAAAATGGAGTTTGTGTAACTTGGATGAACGAAGGACCTAAAAAAATAACCACAGAGTCTCCAATCTGGCACTTGTCACAGTATGTCCCTGGGAGAAGCATGTGTTAACAGGAAGATGGTACCGAGGTTTGAGCCCTAGCCCAGTGGCACATGCTCAGTGCAAGCACTTGTCAGCTGATTCAAGTGCCGGTTGTTGGTTATTAATGGTGCTTGCACATAATGAAGTGCAGGGCCAGGGCTGCTCACAGCTCCCAATCAGGACTGCAACAAAGGCTGCAGCTGTTGTTGTCTTCATTTAACTTCAGAGTGACCTTAAATTATATCCCCTAGTGGTGAAACAGCCAGAATAGTACACCGTTGAGGATGTTAATTAACCCCCTACAGGATACACAAGATAGAAAATAACCACTTAGAGAGCTGCACAGCCTCCCGAATCCTCATCAGCCCTGCTCTGCAGCCTGTATCTTTTTAGAGCCAGGAGTGGTGCCAGATGAGAGGCTCTGGGGGCTTTTGGCCTCCTGCTCTTCTGCCACCAGAGACCACCGGCCAATGCGGACAGCATGATGTGACAGGCAGAGGGCTTGGCTGCAGAAACCACGTCTGTTTTTGCTGAGTCTGCCTGCACGGCTGACAGGCACAGACACGGCGGCCCCAGCAGTCATTTGGGCTATATAACAAACTTAGACTTACTGATATTTGACGGAATGATTGGAGATTTTCCTTTGGCTGAAATTCTCTTATCTGGGAGTCCCACAAGAACACTAAAAGCGGGGCAGGGAGGGTTGCAGTCACTGGCTTCAGGGAATTAGTTCAATCAGTCTTACTTAACAGATGGAACGAAGAAGGCACCCCAAGGGTAACTGTTCATGAGTGTGTGGCAGGGAAGTTGGAATTTCCTGGAGACCTTGCACAGATGTTTACTGAGAATTTACTACCTGTTCAGGGCCATGCTAAATATGTGTATTTGCGTACTTAAATCTCTTAAAGACAGTGGGTACTATCTCTAGTCCCATTGAACAGATGAAGTGACTGAGGTCAATACAGTAATTTTTCTAAGGTTATATGGCTGAAATAGGGTTGCATTTCAGGGCTGAATACCAAGTGTCCCTGAGTAGTTTGTGGTCTCTGGTATTTTCCAGGTGTCTGTTTCCAAGGTTGGCGAACATGTTGCCTTACAAGTTATGTTCAGACAATGTCTGATACCAAGGGGAGAGAAGATAGAAAATCCAAATATGGCCCAGTCTTTTTCCCTGCTGCATTAGGTTTTCATAATGATAACCCAGGTGGTAATAAAAAAAAAAAAAAAGCTAAAGCATGCCCTTTACTTTAAAAAAGTTGAGAGATCAATAATATATTTGGAGAAATTTTCATCCAGATACTTACTATTTGAGGGAAAATTTTAGTTCTTGAAAAGAAAAACTTCTATTAATTTGTGTATACAGAACAGTGCATTTCCAGAACTGCTGGGGATATGAGTTCTCTTTGTATTAATATTCTAACCTACTGGTATACTTTGAGATGACATAACTTCCCATCTCTCAGGATTCCACTGGTGGACTTAAGAAAAAGTTATCGTTGACTCCTCATTGCTCTTCTTGGAACATGTGGGCTGTCCACACTAAGATATCCCATTTATATAAACAAATATGTCAGTCTCCCTACAACAGAGGAGTGATTGGCTAGTGTTTTTGGACATCGCATTCACATATGACAATAAGGATATCTGCATTAATAAAAGCCATTTATCACATTCTCAGTTTTTGTTTTTGTTTTTTTTTTTTTTTGAGAAGAGGTCTTGCTATTTTTGCCCATGGAACTGCAGGCTTATGTTGCCTGGGGTACCACAGACTCAAGCAACCCCCAGCCTCGGCTTCCTAGGTAGCTGGGATTACAGGCATGTGCCACCACGCCCAGATATATTTCTGGAACTAGGTCTCGCTATGTGCCTCCAGCGGGACTAGAACCGCAATCCCTGGCCCCGGCCGTGGCTTCCTAGGCTGCCACCTACAGGCATGCACCACCATGGCTGGCCAAATTCTCAATGACTATTGGGGTAAAAAATATATATATATGAATATATATATATTTATATATATATATTTATATTTTGAGACTTGGTCTCCCTATTTTTGCCCGTGGAACCACAGGCTCTAGTTGCCTGGGGTACCACGGACTCAAGCAATTCCCAGCTTCAGCTTCCCAGGTAGCTGGGATTACAGGCGTGCGCCACCACGCCCAGCTGTTTTTTTGAAGCTAGGTCTCACTACGGGCCCCAGTCGGGACTCGAACCGCGATCCCTAGCCCCGGCCGCTTCATAGACTGAAGCTTACAGGCATGAGCCACCATGCCCGGCTGGGGTAAATACTATTACACTCATTGCATGGATTAAAAAAATCAAAGTTGACTAAACTCAAGTAACTTGCCTGAGATTGCAGAGATAGTAAGTAGCTGGAGCACAGATTTCTGTACCAATCTTTTCCGAATGCTTATGTCTTTTTCAGACAAGCTCATTGTCTTAGGTCATGTTAGGCATGTTAGGCACATGTTAGCTATCCAGGATAACTGGGAACTTCACACATGGAAAAAGAATTGAGAATTTTTCTAATATAATATTAAATATTTAGGTCAATAATAATGATAATAATAAAACCCATCACATATATGTGGTCTATTTACACAAGATGAAAGTCATCATTTAAAATGATCATCTTGATGAGTGGATTAGGATATGCTTATAAACACAGTGGGATACTACTCAGCTATAAAAAAGAGATGCTGTATTTCCATTCCTGACAACATGGATAGAATGGGAGGGGATTGTGAAAGTGAAATCAGTCAGAAGGAAAAAGTCAAATACTAGATTATTTCACTTACATGAAGTACAAAGAAACAAGGCAAAGGAACTGACAAAACTAAACCCAAACAAATCTTAGAAATCTGACCACAAGTGAGGTTGCCAAAGAGAGAGGGTAGGTGGTGAAGAGCACAGTGGGGAGGGCGCCCAGTGCACTAGGGTGGAGGACTATGGGTGCTTTGGTGGGGAGTGTGGAGTGGTAGCACACATCTGAGGTGTGAACCTATATCTCTAAATCATATACAGTAGTGTAAACCAATGTTATCCCACAAAATTTTTTTTATAATTTATTTATATATAAATTTCACAGCATTGTAATCCCAGGGATTTACCCCCCCACCCTCCCATAATAATGAGGAATAAATAATGAGGAATAAATAAAGTTACCATCTTAAAAAAACAAACTTGTCTTAAATGTTATGATGCTTGTGCGTTCTCTTTGAAAACTGTGTTTACAATTAGTATATACTTCCCTTCGCACCTGGTTTCTTCTGGTGATAGCTGGATTTGACCAAATAATGATGTTTTCCAGCTCATGACCACATATCTTGGTCACCAGATTTACTTTCAAATGACTTCAGTTATTTTCAAATAATCAAATCCATCCAGAGAGGAAGATTTGAGGCCATGGAGAATTTTTTCATAAAAATCAACAGTAAGCTCTAGGGATAATTTTAAGCTGTAGTCAACCATGGCTGCATGGTTGGAAAAAATTTACCATTTGGATGTGTAAGCTCTAATTTCTGTGTTAAAATAATAAATAAAGTCATACTATTTGTAGTCCCCTGGCATGTTATACTAGCCCATCCCTGGCTCCACCTTCTGCCCTGACACTTTGTTGGCTGCCTGTGGGTTTCTTGGTTAAAATGGAGTCTAGAGGCTCAGGAATGAGACTATATCTCATCTAGTATAACAATAAATGCAAAGGATGGGATTTCATGATAATCTAATGCCCTGATCCTCCTATGAGGATAAAGCCCTTTCCATGATTATGAAATCAACCCTCACTGAAGGAGCTCTTTCTGGGCTGCTGTTTTGAATCTAGGGAAAGTAGCATTGGGGATGGGTGAGAGAAATGTGGGTTTAAAGAAACAATATAGTGACAGATTTGAGGTTTTTCTCAGGTCAGTGGTAAGAGCCCAGAAAACAAGATGTGGTACATGTTAGCAGCATCCTCTTTTGTCCTCCCTTGGGCTTGAATTGTCCCTGGTCAGTGTAGATTTAAGGTGCTGGGAAGTTCATTTTCCTCAGTGCAATATACTAACACTTTATTTTCTCACTTTATCATCATTGGGAGTTTATTCTACCTTACACATGGAATGGATGCAAGAAATAGCTAGTACCATAATAGTAAACCAGCTCAAGATTGGTCTGAATTTGATATCAATGTTTAACTGGTCTTTGGGATAAAGTTGTCAGCATCATATTAAACAATATTTATTGAGATATTAGTAGAATACTGTCCCAAATTATTCAGTATATCATTCAAATCAAAGCTAATTCATTTCAGACCATGATTGCTAAACGCATGCATGGTCAGGACTGATGGACAAATCATAGAGATATATAAAATATTATAAGAAGGACCTCTTCTCAAGAAACCTGTTGTCCAGCTCTGAAATTGACTTAGCTACATGGAACAGTCAATGAAAACAAAGATCAAGGAACGCTATGGAAAGTCACGGTGGGCTGGTGTTATCAGAAGATTTTGGGGAGAAGATAAACCTGAGTGGTTGTGGCAAAGTGGAGAGAACATTCCATATTAAGGGAGAGTATGAGTTAAGGCCCATCATTTTTAAATGACAGGGAAGAGAGCAAGGGTATTGATTGAGAGGAAACATTAAGTTGCAAATGGAGCTGCATACTAAATTGTCCTTCCCAATATCCATTCTCCCCTTTTTCTGTAGTAACAACAAGATGGGTATGTGGCCACTTACCCTTGCACCTAGGTGTTACAGTAGAACTAGATTTAGACTAGTTGGATATCCAAGGAAATGATGTGTGCAATTTCCAGATCATGACCTTAAAAGGAAGTAGGTTTGCCCTCCAATGCCCCCTCTCTTTCCTTTTGCCTGCAGGCTGGAGTGTAGATGTGGTGGGGAGCCATTTTTGGATATGGCGAGGGGTAGCATCATAGGGCTAGCAGATAAACAATCTGTGGGAAGTCTAGATTTCCAACACTGATAAACTGCCATCTCATCCCTAGAGTGCTGGTGCTGACTGATAAACGAGAGGGTGGATTCTGTGTGAAGGTCATAGGGGAATCATTTACTCTCAGACATCTATAGTTCTGATTGGAAATTCTGGCATTTGTTCCATCTGAAGTAGAAATAGTTCCTTCAAGGTAAGGACCTTATTCATATATTTGCATAATTGTTACTAGGAGTATCTTTTGGGAAGGGCCTTCTTAGAGAAAAGGTACAGCTGTAGGAGGCGCGACTTTCCCTCCATATGTCAGGCAAGGACACTCAAGACTTTGGCCAACCATGTTCAGAAGGGATACAGGGATTGCTGCAATTCCAGAAAGCTGCTGTGGGAGCTTACAGTTGGTGTGGGGGAGGTACTAAAAACACTAATATTTCTGGAATGGAAGCTTTAATAGAATGCAAAAAAGATACCATAACTTAGAACAAATTGCCTTTGAAATTAAATACAACCTTTGCAGATGACCTGACCTGGCTTCTTTGTTGACTCTTTAAAAATAATCCTGATGAAAGGATGATTCAATGCTTTGGCTTCAATTTTGCAATAGCTTTCTTTTCCCTGGTAAGGCAATAAACAAAGATCCTAGAATGTCATATGGGGGGAAGAAAAAGATCTAGAACCAGACTTGGGGAGGAAGGGGTAGGATGAATGTTTTTCAGATTCTGAATGCTTCCATGTTGGAGAGTCTAAGTGTGATTTTTTTTTTAAAATTGAGGTGAAATTCACTTAACATAAAATTAACCATTTTAAAGTGAATAACTCAATGGCATTTATTGCATTCACCAAGCTGTGCAACCATCTAGTTCCAAGACATTTTCATCACTCCAGAGGGAAACCCCATACCTATTGAGTTCTTAGTCTTCATTCTCTTCTAAGTCTGGCAACCAACAATCTACTTTTGTATCTCTATGGAAATAGTTATTTTGAATTTTTAATCATATCACTTGTCACATTGGGTGTCTGATTTCTGTCATGTAGCATAATGTTTTTTGGATTTACCCAAATTGTAGCCTGTATCAGTACTTCACTCCCACCTATGGCTGAAAATATGCCATTTTGTGTATACTGTACACCACCATTTGTTTATCTGAAATGGAAGCAAATCTGGAGGAAAGAGGCTGACGGGTCTTCACCCTTAGGTTTTAGACTACAGGACACAACTCTGAAGGCAGATGCAGGGAGAAACAACAGCAACAGAAAAGAATTCACAGGAGTGAGACAAGGAAGTGGTAGGGAGAGAGAGTGAGAGAGCAAGAGAGCACCAGAGGCAGTCTTTCCAACCCAACAGTTGGTTCAAAGATCAGTGTCCAAGCAGGAGCTGGCTTTGCAAGATGGCAGCTCTCCTACATAGCACGGCAAGCCAGGTCCTGCAGGGTAGAAAAAGGCACTGGTCTGCCCACCAGAGGCAGAGTTCAGGGACTGGATACAGTGTGAAGAGAGCAGAGGCATCAGGCCATCAGAAGGGAATGGGGAACCTTTACTGGAAGCCAAAGCCATACCACCATTCAGAAGCTATCTTGGGCAGGTACCAAAGATCAAGACAACCCATCCACCCCGCCTGTGTTCTGTCTGGCCCTTTTAATGTCTTCATGGTCTCTCACTGCTCCACTCCCTTCCTTGTTGCCTACAGCCCATGTTCAGGAAGCCAAGGGACTTGGAGTCTGGAAAAGTCTTCCTTCCACCTTTGAGTACCATCTACGGCATCAGAGGCCTCAGAGTCAGGTAGGCTTCAGGTCTGCCCACTGCTCCATTTGGTGCAGGCCTACCGTTGTGGGGCCAGGGCAATACTCAGGGCTTTGGGCTACCGGGGGTGGCTGAAACCCTGCACTGTTGTTTCACGCCTCAGCCTGTCCATGCAAGGGATGGTTCCTTGCATGGTGCCTAGAGCACCCTGAGCAAGCCATGCATGCCCTTGTGTGACCACCAGGACTCAAGCTGCTCTTGAGTGGGAACATGCTGGAGTTGTGGCCACATGCAAAGCACATGCAGGTGATGGGTGGCAAGCTGGGCGGTAGTGGCTGCAGGTGGATTGTGAGGTCCGAGGGGCTGACTGCTCTCAGTTGGAGCCCAAAGCTCCCCAGAAGGCTGGCAGTGATGAGGGAAAGCAGTCACTCTGGTTTCCATTGGACTGACCTGGAGGTTTGCTCCGTCAGCATATTCGTTTATTATTTTCATGGGTATCTGGCTCATCTCCATGTTTTGGCTACTGTGAAAAATGCTGGTAGGAGTATGCGCATAAGGGTATTTGAGAGCTGGATGCAGTGGTTTTTTGTTTTTTTGTTTTTTTTTTTTAGACTAGGTCTCGCTATTTTTGCCCGTGGAACCGCAGGCTCACGTTGCCCGGAGTACCATGGACTCAAGCAATCCCCAACCTCAGCGTCCCAGGTAGCTGGGATTACAGGCGCGTGCCAGCACGCCCAACTATTTTTTTGGAACTAGGTCTCGCTATGTGCCCCCGTCAGGACTCGAACCGCGATCCCTGGCCCCGACCATGGCTTCCTAGGCTGCCACCTACAGGCATGTGCCACCATGCCCGGCCTGGATGCAGTTGTTAATGAATTTAAAAGTCAGGATTCAGGAATAAACAAGGAGCACCTGAAAGGCATCGTCCTTGTTCTACTCTTGATGCATTGCAGGGGCAGACAGCCCCAAAGGACCTGCCACAGAGCACACATCCAGTTCTGATGGGCCACGGAACTGTGCAGCAGGGGTCGGGGGAAGAGGCCGAGTGGCAGTGTACTGGAGCGGACTCCTCCCTTGCTCCCACCACTCCTTCTTTGAAAATCCGGGCAGGTTGCATTGTCGAATTGGGCTGAAGCCCTATTTCCTCTCTGTGCCGCCCTATCTACCAGGCACTTCTCTTCAGTGCTGTTCTTTTCAGTTGGCTCAAGGCCAGTTGTCCTCACTCGTTCTGAAAGATGCCTTCCTAGTTAAGCTGACAAACAAAACTTACCAGGCTAGACCAGAAGGGATGCCAGACCTCCTGATGGGAGGACAACCAGGAAAGGAGCTAGTTCTATAAAAACAGCAATAGCTGCCATTTATTGAGTTATGACTGGAAATGAGACACTTTCCTATTTCATCCACTCAACGTTCTCTGAGGCAGACACTTTCACCCCCATTTCACACATAAGAAAACTGAGACTAGTAGATAGTAAAATGCTTTTCTGAGTTTGCCTAACTAGTAAATGGTGAGGTTGAGGATTACACTCAGCCAGGGTGATCCATGCTGGAACTCTTAACCCAGATCCCACAGAGGAGCTACCTGGTACCAGCCAGGGAACAAAGGCTTTTAATACAAACAGGTTCTGGGGACTGATGAGTGAGGCTAGTAGGAAACCATGAAAGGGAGGACACTTATATCAAAGTAGCAACACATTGGAGCAGGACAGCCCAGGCCTATTGGGGTTCAATGACCCCCACTGGTTGATTCTGGTCTGACCTAACCTCCATAATAGTGTGAACTGATTCCTTAAAATTCTTTTCCTCCCTCCCTCCCTCCCTCCCTCCCTCCCTTCCTCCCATATTTCTGGAGATTCCTGACAAATACAAAATGTCTCCCCCTTCCGCACCTTCATAGCAACCTTCAAGGGAGGAAGCAGTCACCTTGAGCTCTGAGCACAACTATCCTCCCCTCTCCTTCTAGTCTCCATTCAGATACCAGTTTCTAGCTCAGAGAAAAGCTGGCTTCTAACATGGACAGGACACTCATTTGGGGTCCTTGTGTATTTCTTGTTTCAAAGTTCTAGTTACAGTTTTACCCTAGCCAGGAGCCAACCCACCAGCTCCATAGGGTTCATGGGAAGCAGGGGAATAGAGGAGAGGGACTCCGGGAGGAATGGCAGGAACTGAGCAACTGGCACTAGCTAATGTGGGGTCCAGAGGTCAGCCTGCTGAGTGGGATTGAGGACAGCACCCCTGTGAGAGAATGAGCCTGGGGGGCTGTTAACCAAGTTCTCAATGAGCACAGCTGACCCTGGAATGTCAGGTCCACGTGGGTGAAGACTGTCCGGGCAGAATCTGAAGCAACTCCAGGTAACCAGAAAGAAGCCATGAAACAGGGAAGTGTGAAGACAGGATGGGTCTGACAGATTTTCCTGACAAAGGGGATTGCTTCAGCTGTCTTTGGCTCTGGTTTGGGGGCTTAACAAAAGTTTCTTAGAGGGAAATCCTTTGGTGGTAAAGGAGCCCTGCCCCCAGTGTTTTGATAGTCTGGCTGAGGAAGGGAGAGATCTTTCTAGCCTGCAGGCTGCTAGGGAGTTCTCTTCTCTCTGACCTTGGGGGAACATTGCAGCATCCTGAGGGACTGGAGGGAGAGGCCCTGACACAAACGAGGAGTCTTTGCCTGACATTTCAAGCATACCCGGAATTCAGAAACGTAGGAAAAAATTGTGAAAGATTTGGAAATTTAGTGGGTGTCCTGGCTAACTCAACCATCTGCCTTGGTCTTTGATGAGGCTATTTTACAACTCTGTGGAGATAGATGTCTGCTTGAAGAAAACAAAATGTCCACAAGAATGCAAATGTGTCCAGTGGAATGCAACTGATTATCACCCAGTGGAGGCTGAAGGGTTTTGCCAGTGTTGTATCCATTTGTCAATTCATTTCAGTACTGCTTACCTGAATACAAATGTGTGCAACTTGTGTTCTTTTTGCCCTCTCATTTATAATACCTGTGGGTTTCCTTGTGAATCACTGAGTTAAACAAAATCTTTGACATGTGATCACTTTATAGCTGTGTGAGTCAAGAAATTTAGCCTTTGAAATATTTTTTAAAAAATGTCCTATAATACAGCCTGTTCTCTCTTAACACACCCTGCCAAATGAGATAACATGATCTCATTTACTTTCCTCTACAAGTAGATTCATGAACATGTGTTTAGATTAGATTATATTAAGACTATACTTTCAGGGATCATTTCTATAGTTTGTTACTAGATTAGATTATATTGATTTAATATTTATAGAAGATGGGACTAAACCGTATAGATAAACAGAAACATCTTAAAATCACCTCTCATCATCAAGGTAGAATATTTAGAAAGAGCTGGCAAGTAGATTTTTTACTTTTCCCCCCTTCTGGTTTAGCTTTTTCCCCCTTTTGGTTTAGCCCTGAGGTTCTTCGCTCTGAGATACATCAGTACTGTATGGAATTTTCTATGAGGACTGTGAATATTGCTCATGAAAGAGATTTAAAGGACTTATGGCATGTTAAGGAATGCCTCTGGTAATACTAATAATGGTCTGAAGGCCTTTGTCTGCCCTTAATCCTGACCTACCAAACTACATCTCTGTCTCTGTGAAATCTGATCACACCTTAATTGCATTCAGCATCAAGATGTTTGGGCTCCAGCTGGACATGGTGGCTCGTGCCTGTAAGCTTCAGCCTATGAAGCGGCCAAAGCTAGGGATTGCAGTTCGAGTGCCGCCTGAGGCCAGTAGCGAGATCTAGTTCCCCCCCCCCAAAAAAAATAGCTGGGTGTGGTGGTGCGCGCCTGTAATCCCAGCTACCTGGGAAGCTGAGGCTAGGGATTGCTTGAGTCTGTGGTACCCCGGGCAACGAGAGCCTGCAGTTCCATGGGCAAAAATAGCGAGACCTAGTCTTAAAAAAAAAAAAAAAGTTTGGGCTCCATAGGGTGCCAGCTGCTTTCACTTCATATTGCATTTCCTAGGAAGGCAGGTCTCAGATAATGGAGGCCCTAACTTAAAAAAATGTCCCTATTATTAAGGTGCAATTCACATAAAAATTACCCATTTAAAAATCTACTATTGGCCGGGCACGGTGGCTCGTGCTTGTAAGCTTCAGCCTATGAAGCGGCCGGGGCTTAGGGATCGCGGTTCGAGTCCCGCCTGGGGGGCCGTAGCGAGACCTAGTTCCCAAAAAAATAGCTGGGCGTGGTGGTGCTCGCCTGTCATCCCAGCTACCTGGGAAGCTGAGGCTGGGGATTGCTTGAGTCTGTGGTACCCCGGGCAACGAGAGCCTGCGGTTCCACAGGCAAAAATAGCAAGACCTAGTCTCAAAAAACAAAAAACAAATAAAAATCTACTATTAAGTGGAATTTATTATATTCACAATGTCATGCAACCACCGCCTTTATAAAGTTCCAAACATTTTCTTCCCCCCCAAAAGAGCCCTGAATCCCTTGAATAGTCACTCTGACAAGTGGGTATAAAGAAGACTTTGACTTTAACTGAACACATACAGGTCTGCTTCCCTCTTTGAAGCAGGCTACAAACAGGCCATTTACCTTTACCTTGAAGTAGCCACACCTAGGCCTGCTTCTCTCCCTAGGAAGCAGGCTACACACTGTTTATTAGCATTTGCCTTTACTGGAACTGGACACACCTAGGCCTGCTTCTCTATTAAGCAGGCTCAAAACAGTTACCATTGACAATTGCCTTTAACTTAAGTAGATACACCTTTGCCTGCTTTTTTTTCTAGGAAGCAGGCTACAAGCAGGCCATTCACCTTTAACCTTTACCTTAACCTTGAGCACCTCTGCCTGCTTCTCTCTACAAAGCAGGCTGCAAACTGTTTATTAGTATTTACACTGTTTACCTTTACCATTGATATGCAAAGGCCAGCCAGCTGCTTCTCAGCTCCCAGCTTCAAAAACTGCAGAAGAAAAACTTAGAAACACAGTTTAAACTCTTGAGTTCTTTCCACCATCCCCAGCCTTCTCAGCCAAAATACCAAACCAATACAAGACTATCAGTGCAGACTAATTTATTTCTAACAAAGTGATTTTCTAATTATCCTAATAACTACACAAGAAACATGTAAGGAAAATTCCGATTACTTTAACATAGTCCAAAACCTTTCTCAGCATTGACCAAAGTACTTTCCCAAATTGCCCAGAAATCCTCAGTCTCTCAGTCCTGATCAGAGTTCATCTCCAGACGCTTAAAGACATGTTTTTTTGGCTGCTCCTTTGACTTGCTCCTCCTTGTCTTCCACGCTGTGTTCTCCTTGTCTTCCAGGTAGCAGGAACTCCATGGTGCCGAACCAGCAAAGTTTACTTTCTTTTCAGGCCTAACTTTTACGCACCTCTTTCAGACACAAGTCAAACTCAGCAAAACAAACTCCAACACAGAGTTCAAATCTGCAAACTCCTTAACCGCCTTTAGCACACATGCGGCTAGCCCAGGTCAGCCAAGGGCTGCAGGCCCCCGGTGGCCTTTGGGCAAGTCCACATGGTTCACATCTTTACTCTACAAGATGGCTGACTCCCATCTCTCCTCCACTAAATCTCTCCGATCTCCATATTGAAATCCGAATACTGATCCTCTCTCTGTTTCCATGCCCTTTATATACTCTGATTTCCCGCCTTCCAGGAAACCTGTGTCACCTTCCTCCTGCATCTCCCTAAAGGGAAATTTCAACTAAGGTCATTCTCACATTTTAGCATACCTGTCCTTAAAACCTGCAATCTTAAACAAGAGACAATGGGGAAGGGGTAGCATACCCTATCAACTCTCCAATTTTCTTTCTCCCTGTGCCCCCCCTCACCTCCCAAGCTTTGCAAAACTCCCAAGTGCTTGCTGTTGTAATGCAATTACTACCCTGAACATTTCATACAAACAGAACTGATAGGGTGTGCTACTCCCCCCTCCCCCTTGTCTCCTGTTTAAGATTGCAGATGACAGCAATGCCCACATTCCTTTCTCAATGAAAGGAACTGGGATCATCTTTGCATCCCAGGTTCATCTTTGGGTCCCGGCTTCAGAACCACTCTACAAGATCCTATAATTCTGTTCCTAGGTACAGACCCACCCATGAGAACTGAAAACAGACTATTACCGGTATGTTCCTAGCCTTCCCTAGGCATTCTGCCTTCTTCCATGTGGTTCTTCAGGTGATGTTCCTTTGTCTGAGTTGGATAGACAAGAGCCAAAAAGAGGAGGGGCATGGAAGGGAAACAGGAGCAGCACCCAGATCCCCCTGTTTGGACTCTGTTCCCTGAGCGTGACATTCCTGTGGATCAGTGAATGGGGCGCACAAAGGCCGTGTAATGAACCAAAACTTACCCACGCAGAGAGACTTGGCAGACGTGGTGGGGTGGTTCACCAAATTCACAGGAAGCTGTGAGTGGAAACCACATGAGTGGAAACAGTTCAGAGTGCCTCCTTCTTGAAGATGAGTGTGGCTTTGAAGCTTGCTCTAAACTTGAGCTGGATTTCCAGCCTGAAGGGAAAAGGTTCAGGAGAACCTGAGGGGGGAGGGAGGGGCAGGGCTCTCAAAGTCATCTGAGGGGGAGGGGCAGGGTTCTCAAGGTCATCCGAGCCACTGTCAAAAAGGAGCCTGAGGCTGCCAGACCCACTAGTGAGGCAGCCCTATTTCTAAATTCATTCCCAGATAATTCTTGTTGAAGCTGGGGTTGGTTGGGTTGGCACTACAACCCCTGCTTTGCGAATGGAGAAACTGAAGCTGAGGCCTTTTCCAAGGTTTTCGTCCCTGCTCTCACTGCAGGCAATTATTATGAAGTGCACTCATTATCTTTACAATGGTTTGGAGATTAAAGCTTAATTTGGTCTGTTATTTCTGTGGCTTTGCCTAATAGCATTTGTACCTGTACCAGCCCCACAGGCAGTGAAGCCAACACCTCCTGAAGTCACCCGAGGCTGTCCTTTGTATCCTCATCTTGGTTCCTATTGGTCTGGCCAAAGGCACTATTCATGAGAACCTTTTACTGGGTCACCAGGATTTTCTGTGGGGACAGCTGTCTCTATAACAGTTATAATGACACTCTAAAGAGAGAAGCTGGCCTGCAGAAAATACGATCAGGCTTGATTTCTAAAATGCAGTAGTTGGATAGTTTGCATCCTTTGTTGAAAGCAAGGTGAGTAAAACCACTCTTTTCTGGTGAGGGATATACAGAGGGAAGTCAACTGAGCCGGGTTCAAATCCTAGCCCTACCAGCGTGTGTCTCAGGTGAGTTCTCCAGTGGCCCTGACATCAGGGTGCCCGACTGGGGAGTGCGATGTTAGAGCTATTATGCAGTTGAATAAAATAATTTACAGAAGTGACTGAAATGTCGTGGGTGCTCGAAAAGGAGAGCATCGTTATACATCTTAGCATTCATATCTGCCTCCAGTGTGATCCCTCCAAAATGGGTCAGATAATTTTCTTTTTCATCTTAGAAACTGAGGCTGATGCTGCCTCATGGAGTTTTCCAGAACTCCACCTGGTGGGTGCTGGGGTATTTTAGAATACTGACCCCATCATTCATCCAGATGTATGACTGATTTAATCACTTTGGAAGATTATTAAAAAAGAATGCACTGTTTTCTTCCTAGGAAGGATATGTGAGATGTTGGAGGGTGGTGTGAACAAAGAGGGTCTGAGAAGAGGAAGACAAGCAGTTTCTGAATGAAGATGAGATATTTAGCAAAAATGCCTGCGCCAGAAGGCAACCCTTTCTCCAAGCTCCCCATGCCACTGAAAATCACCCCTGTGACAACTCTGCCATGTAGGCACTGGGCGTGGGGGTCTGGGTGAATAACCTGGACTAGAATTTCCCAGGGGACCAGAAAATTGTGTGCGTGTGTGTGTGTGTGTGTGTGTGTGTCTGTTGCAGCGTTTCTGCAGAATCAATGCTTCCATTTAGCCTTCCTCCACTCGGGCTTCCTTTCTACAAGTATCGCCTTGGTCACTCGGGGGACTTCTAAGGGGGCGTGGCCCTACCGTGAAGAGCACAGTCAGGGACTCTGGGGGCTGGAGCCGGGAGGCATTGGGCAAAGGAAAAGACAAACACACGGGAGGAGCGGGGACTTGGTGCCTTCCTGCCTGACTTGTTTGTTATTACAGCTTAGGAAGGAGGAATCTCATGGCAGAAACGATGTCTGCTTGATATTTCCCCTTCTTTTCCTTTCTCCTGAGCATTCCTCTCCCTCAATTCCCCAATAGCCCGACTAAATTCCAACTGGCAGCAGAGCCCTTAATTCTCAGCATGTGAGAAAAGTGTTGCTAATACCCTCTGGGTAATTTGTTTAATTAAAGCTCAGGACACATGGTTGGTTCCTGGTAAAGGTGGAGAAAGAGAAAGAAAAGGAGAGTTTGAGTGAATTGCCCAGGACCAGATCTTTAAGCTCCCCTGATTTCTTGTGTCTTTTGTTAGCTAAAGAAAGGGGCAAATGGAGAACCATGGTTTGATTTTCAATTTCACTCAGTAGCATATATACAAAACAAAGGTATGTATTACATGTCCTTTTATAAGTTAGTTCCCTACTTGACTAACATGGCAGTTTAATTTATACTGCTTTTGTTGCTTTTGAAATTTAATCAGATCGGCTGTCCCTCTGTGGCTGCCCCTGGAAAACAAACTTCCGAGACTTAGGAAGCCAATCTCACTGTTAGTTATATGGGATTATTTTTAGGGCACTGGGCACTTGAAGGAAAGGAGCTGGTGATCCAGTTTGGTACAGTATTTAGTGTTGTGATGTGTTTAATATTAATCATTTATTTCTTCAAACACTCAAGGGAGAGAGCGATGCAAAACAACATGCCCAGTACAAGTCATCCTCCCTGCCAAACTCTTACTCCCCAAGAAAACCTGAAATCTGCCTGTTTTTAAATTTCTGCACATCCACTGGATCCATTCTGATAGTTATTTTTAATTTCACAATATGATCTTTTAGTGATATGATATAGTTGTAGTGACAAATCCCACTTATAAATATGTATGTATGTATTTATTTTTATTTATTTTTTTGAGACTCTCACTATTTTTGCCCGTGGAACCGCAGGCTCTCGTTGCCCGGGGTACCACAGACTCAAGCAATCCCCAGTCTCAGCTTCCCAGGTAACTGGAATTACAGGCGCGTGCCACCAGGCCCAGCTATTTTTTGGAACTAGGTCTCACTACGGGCCCCAGGCTGTACTCGAACCATGATCCCTAGTGCCGGCCGCTTCATAGGCTGAAGCTTACAGGCACGAGCCACCGTGCCCGGCTATAAATGTTTTTAAATGCTTCATTCATGACCTTATTTTTTAATATGCATTTGAAGGCCTACTACAGACGGGTATTGCCATTGACTTAAAATTGTGTCACTCTGGGTGCCTCCTTTTCCCTTTACTTTATCCAGTGAACTTCCTGGTAATTCTCTGCACCTTGATAGTTCATGAGAAGTACCTGATGGGAAAATGACCTTTGGACACCCTAGGGTTTCATTTTTTTAATTGTCAACCTCATGGAAACAGATCATCTTCCTTTGATGGTTTCAGCAAAAGTCTGGGTATGCTTCTTATTGATTAGCCCAGTTGAGGAGGGTAGGCTCTGTTTGGACAACCTGGTTAAATGTCTACTCACATAGGTGAGGGAGTCAGTTTCTCATAACCACACAGCTCTTCAATGGGGTAGCTCCCCTAAAACAAGATAGCTAGGCCTAGGGGGAAAATTCATCAGATGGCTAATATACAGTGCAAACCTCTCTCCTGAGACCAGACCCAGATTATCCAGCTACTTGCTCAGCATTCCTATTTGAGTATCTCCATGCACATCCAAGTTATTGTACTGCAGGTTGTTCGATAGCATACAGGGGTGGACTCCTTTTCCTCTCCTCCTCCACAAATTGACACCATCCCTAATGAACCCCACCCCCAGGCAGCACATCACAGTCTATCCAGCTGCCCAAGTCAAGACCTGGACAAATCTCAACTCCCTGACCTGTCTGGGCCATCTGTCACTGATCTACCTATGTCTTGTTTCTGTCTTCACTAGTTTCACTTCTGCCTCAGTTCAAATTATCATCATTTTACCCACAGGGCTGTAGTGGTCTTCTGATTCATCTTTCCCTCTCCCATCAGATTGATTTTTCTGGAACTAAAATTTGCACATGTCATTTGCCTGTTTGAAACCAATCAGTGACTACCTGGTGCTTCAGCATAAAATGCAAGTTTTTATAAATAAAATGAAAAATGAAAAAAATGCAAGTTTTCAAAACTTGGCATACATGCTTTTTTCTTTCACACAAAGTCCTCTTATCTACTCTGTGATGTCTATTTTCTTTGTTTAAGCTGGAGCTCTTGAAGAGCCTCACTGTTTTTGTTTGACTCACTCATCACCAACCCCAGACCCTTCATATCTTGCTCTCCTTTTTCACTAGGAAGTGAAACACTGTATTTACAAGCCTCCCCTGCAGCAGTGGAAGAATGTGTTTTAAGTTCCAACAAGCAGATATATACTTGCATGGACCGCAAATAGAAGTAAACAGTAAGGATTGACCAAATCTTCCATCAGCTTGGTGGTGATGTCTGGCTTTCCTGGAGCAGTTGCAGTTGAGTTTGCTGGGTTCAGCACATCATAGCCTTGATGTGCTTGCTCTTTTTCTTAGTCTGCATGGTTCACATTGCTACTGCTATACAGACAACAAGCCTGACCTTGGTCCTTTCCAAGATAGAGAGCTACTAAATTTTCTGTAGTAAGAGTCTTTCTGCAACAACTAGTTGGGGTAGATGCTGTTGTCTGCAAGGAAGCACCTGCTTGATATTGTCTGTATTGATAAAGACTTTGTGTCTGCAGTGCCCACATAGTGCCTAGTGTCAGATCACTAAAAAATGATGCTACATGCCTGCCGGGGAATGGATATTTGAAAGGATATATTTTCTCTGCTCTTAGAGTGCTCACTACATCATGAAGCAGACATCCATGAGAACAGCTATTTTAGGGCAATAGGTTATAACAGAATTATGTGCCAAGGTGATGGAAATGCAAAAAACATGAGAGTGTTAGTACCATCTGAAGGAAGGGTAACATTTGAGCTAGGCCTTTGTGAATGAATAGTAATTCACTAGGTAGACAAGGGGCTAAAGGTCATTCTAGGCAGAATGGTCTATGCAAACATTGGACATAATAGGGCATATTTAGGAAATGTGTGTGGTTGCACACATAGGACTCTTTGGTCTGGAGATAAAAATGGAAACGGGGCCAGGCACGGTGGCTCGTGCTTGTAAGCTTCAGCCTATGAAGAGACCGGGGCTAGGGATTGCGGTTCGAGTCCC
>PVHY01012469.1:37500-44353 GCA_004024945.1 Uropsilus gracilis | reverse complement strand
TCCGCGGCAAAGTAAAAGGTTGCTTCTGAATACTTTTAGGAAGTTATATTGTTAGTTAAAATACTTAAGTTGATGTGTTGATTCTCAGTGGCAAAGTAAGGAATTGCTTTAGGAAAAGTTATGTTAGATACACCTAGGAAAAAGCTATAATCTGTTAATATGTTAATTGCATAAACTCATAGAATGCTGATTGCCAAAACACTATATATATCCATAAAAATCTCAAATAAATCGCAGCAGATTCACCACCCCTTGAGTGTGTGCGTCTGTTCGCCATTTTCGCCGGCCCTGTGTCTTTCCTGCCCAGCTGAGCCCTGGTCCTCCGGCCTGCGCCTTCGCCCGGCCGGTCGGTAGCAATTATACATATACATATGTATTATACATATGCATATTATACATATGTATTATGTATCTGATTAGTATCAGAACAGTTAAGAGCAGGACATATTAAACCCTATACCAGCCCTTGCAATGCCCCTAACTTTTTACTAGTTAAAATGCATGGCAGGAAAAAGGCAGCTTTTTCAGGACCTCATAAAGTCATGGCAGATATGGGAGTATTACAATCTAGACTCTCACAACCTGTCATGACTCCAGAAGGTTGAGACATTCTAATATTAGACTTGAGGACTGCTTTTTTACAACCTATTTGCATCTCTAAACAAAAATTTGCTTTTAAACTTCCCTCCTTAAATTGTGAACAGCCCGTAAAACAATTTCAGTGGGAGATACCCCTCAGTGAATGAAAAACAGCCCTACTATCTGTCAACATTATGCTGACCAGGTTTTGCAGCCATTTTACTCTGCTTTCCCAGACATAAAATGCATCTGTTACCCCAAACAAAATTGTCTAGCCATAACACTTGAACACCTGACTAAATGCCTAATCTAGGCTAGTCTCATAATGCCAAAAAAAAATCCAGTGGTAAACTCCTTATAGATATTGGTATACAAAATTGAATTATTTCTCCATTAAGCCCCACAAAATTGCCCTTAACACCGAGGTTCTGAAAACTTCAAATGATTCTAAAAAACTTCTGTATGACATCAACTGGATACACCATATTTAAAAATAGAACCTGATGTATTTACCCTCTTTCTGCAATCCTGAGGAGGGATCCTCAGTTAACTTTACCTCAATTCCTTAATGAGAAGGCACAATTGACTCTAAAAAGGGAATTGGTCTGGCTCAGATAGCAGGTGGAAACCATCAGCTCCTCATCATTTTTGTGCACATTCCATTAATAATACTACCAATGGGGTTCTTTATCAACTCCAAATAAAATCATGGGATATATATTTCTTCCCAGTCAGAATACTCACAGCCTCTGTGCCTATTGGACTGTTTTAATCAAACTAATCCCAAAAGCTTGGATTAGAACCTGATATCTCACAGTGGAGAGCTAGCCCTTCTTAACATGGGCTCAAATACAATACCTATTTTAAACAGACCCATTGTGTTAGCTGGCCTTAGTGGCCTACCCAGGCAAAATAGACAACTAACCCCCCAATGTGGCCAGAACTTTTATCTCTAGACAGGACTGAATTCTACCCAAGATTTGATCATTGACCCTTCTTTCTGGGGTCAATGCACCTGTACTGCTTTCATCAATGGTTCAGGCACAGGTCAGTAGTCCTGTGTTTCGTGGGGACCCCATGGTACCCATATCCAATCTCGGGTTTTCCATAATGAGCTCCCCTCCACTCAACAATCAGAACATGATGCAGTTGCCAGAGCTCTAAGAGATTGCCTGACTGCTTGAACATGGTCTCAGACAACTCTGGTGTGGCAGGAGCCTGCAAACCCACTAAGACAGCAACAATCAAATACCAGGAACCACCACCTCTTCCACTCCACCTTTGGCAGCTTTGAATTGTCATGTGAGACCACCGTTCCCCTTTCTTTATGACCTGTATCCAAGTTCATACTACCCTTCTAAGGTCTTTAGTACAGAGAATGCCCACGCTGACAAACTGCTAGCTACCCCATTAAGTGTCTAACTTTCTATTGATACCCTCTTTGAACAAGCCCACTGTTCACATTCTCTATTTGCACCAGTCAGTAAAGATGTTAGTTCAACAATTCCCACAGCTTACTCATGTTCACACTTGAGAGAGTCTCAGACAATGTGCTACCTGCACCGCAATGGCAACCCCAACTGGGGTCAATTGCTGGGGAATTAATGCCATTTGGCAAACAGATGTAAGCCACATCCTTGAATTTGAATGACTAAAGTTTGTCCACATGTCTGTAGATGACTTTTCATGCCTTATTTGTACTACTGTACATTCAGGGAACACAACATGCCATTGCCCACATGTTAGCTGCCTTCACCATGCTGGGCATCCGAGAACAGCTCAAAATGGATAATGGACCTTCTATACCTCAGCCTGTTTTGCAGATTTTTGTCAGGTGCAGTCAGTACAGCATATTATGGGCATCCCAAATAACCTACAGGGATAAACTATTGAGCGCTCCCATGCTTGACTTAAAAAAAAAAAAACTAAGAAAGGGAGAGGCACCTCCCCATATACCATTTTACACACTGTACTCATCACTCTGAATTTCTATTCGATTCTTGGCAATAGAAACCACACACGAGCAAAAGACCTTGCCAGTGTCCAGCTTTAGCAGTGATGTGGCGAGACCCTGAGTCTGGCCTTTGGTGTGACCCCATCCTTTTATCACAGTGGGGAGAGGGTATACTTGTGTCTTTCCAGATCATGAATTCTGCCACACTGGATCACTGGGTGAAGCATCCAAGCTGTCAGTGACCCACAACTCCCAAAATACTCACTAAGAAGCAACAAATGTGAATCAGGCCCCAAGCCTCCTTCACTCACAAGAGAAGGAGACCCAGTCAGTAACTACTGTCAGGGGCTGCCAGCTGAGATTGAACTGGGCTGATACTGTGAAATCTTCATTTTACTCTTATCTATCTTTAGAACACTGGAGACAGAACTGGCATGATTGACATCCAGAGACCAGAGAACAGCTTCTCCATTCTTCCAATGTTTACTTTAAGAAACATTCCTTAGGAGATACCAACAAATTTACGGGTGAATCCCCTGCCCACCATTATCTCACGGGAACTAATGTTTTACCCAATTTTATTGCACCCTAACCATTAGTCTTCCTTGGTTAATTGGTTGTAAAATATTCTCTTGGCCACTTTTTCCCCCTTGCCTAGACTCTTTAAAAGGCCTAGTAATTTACATTAAAGTACTACTAGTCATGCTTCTTGTAGCCCACAGCCTCCAGACTGTGTCAATCTCTCTTGTTTGTCCTTTCTTGGAACTCTGTGCCCTGTTCCTTACAAACTATCTCTTAAAAGAGATCTCAATCCATCTTATTATCTCCAGAGAATTATCATATTAAAATTATAAACAGCACCTATATAATTTCTCTAAAAACCTAATTAAGATCATGATCTATAATTTGATCAACAATGAACTAGTTCACAATTTCATAGTTTAACTTAAAGCATATATACATTAAAGTTATAGTATTATATGGTATAAGTGAAGACATGACCCCCAACACAGGCAGTGTTAATTGTTCATAAAATTTAGGCATTGCCATTAGCTGTGTTTGAAAAACACAGAGATTAAGAATGAACTAAAGCAGCTAAGGGTACTTCCTTTTACTTTGTTGCAAATCTTGAGCAGCCTTGGTGAATATGGGAAACTGGGATCCCAGGGTCTTGTTTCAAGGCCAGGGTGGGGAAGAGAAAATGAATCACCAGGAGAGTATGTGAGGGGAAATTGGAACCTCTGGTTTTCAGGAGGAGAGGAAGGCAAGATAAAGGAGATAAAAAAGATGAGCAAAAGAGGGAGAAACATGAGAATGGTGGGCCAATAAAGAGGAACCTGAGTGGCCAGCCTGGACGGAAGCCCCCTGGAAGAGTGAACTGGTAGTGGCGAGGAGCCATGGTGGGAGAGTGGCTGGCAGAAGAATAGCCAATTTGGAGTCAAATGCCAGAATGGCAGGCCAGAAGTGACCAGGGGATGCTGAGGTCATGCCTGGTGAATGTGGCCAGATGCTGTCGAAGGTGGGTCTGGTAAAGGAAAAGTTTGAATAAACATGGAGAAGCTGAGCAGCTTGGAACACTGGAGAGAGAAGAAGCAAGGAGGAGACAGAAAAGAAAGACTGGACTTTGCAGAGTGCCTGCCTCAGGTTTGGAGGGACAAAAAGGTACCATCTTGGACATCTTTGGGACCTTTGGGACTAAAAATGGTGACTGGGGTAAGATAACTGGCCAGTTGTAACTATAAGGACTTTTTAACTTTCTGTTTTCCTGGTTAATTTTCCTTGTTAATAAACGCTGTTGTTTAAATTTTGTTTGACTAGCAGCTGCTACTTGCAGATGGTAAGAAACTGAAAGAATCTAGGCAGCAGAAGCTACATTTTAAAAGTGCCATTTTTCCCCATTGGTTTGTTGGTTGGAGTCTTCTGCCCTATTTTGACCCAAGATTATTAGTATATATATATATATATATATATATATATACACATATATATATGATATTAGTACTTTATTCCATAGTAAAAATATTTGTCAAAATCTCGTGATATTTGTATTAAGTTGGTCTATGTTAACAAAATAAGTTTGCCGTTTTGTTCCTTTATTTCTTAAACTTCTATCCTAGCTAAGAACTTTTAGGTGATGCCAAAAACTACATGTATAAGGTATATGTTACTCAATTTTACTAGGTCTTGCTTATGTATCTTATAGTGTATATTATACTTGTGGTTTTCTTGTTTTTATTAATATGTTTACAACTTATCTAGATATTTATCAGATTAGGAAAAACTTGATGCATACTTTTTTCATTTATAATTCTAAACGATTTTAAATTTCAGCCTTAGAATCATTTTGTATAAGGTTCTAAGCCAAAATACACAGAGCCAGAAATAAAAGCTTCAATGGAGTTTAAGGTAATTTGGCCTGTTTTGGGTTTGTTCATAGATCCATATCATCTTTTCAGTACCAATATTAATAGTAATAGTAATTGTTGATAATCAAAATAATGATATTTATAATGTCAATATTATATAATTAATATGCTATTTATGTTATTATTAATGATATGATTATATTATCATATGCTTATATTGTTAATGGTTTTACTACTGATAATACTATCTTTTATAATAATTATACATACAATGTCTAATGTATTGTTACAATATGCAAAAAAACAAAAGGAGGGGGAGTATAGAGTCTCATACAAACACATTTAAAGAATATTTGGTTTCTAACAGAGATTTTTCTAGAATTACAGAAACTTAGACTAAGTGTTATATAGGCACAAGTTTTCTCATTAAAAAATACTCTATTGCAGGACTAAGTTCACCTGCTCCTCCTCTCCCTGCCCCTCCTCCCTACCCCCCAACCTGCACACACAGTTTTAAGTCTAACTGATTTTCAACTTTCATTTCTGCTTTTCCTTAATCTACCATTTTCAGCCAGATAACTTCAAGTATATACAACTAGTTATCACTTTTTTATTACATAAATAATTTATTTATATAATATTTCACATCATTGTAATCCCCTGGGGTCACCCACCACCTGGCTGCTCCCACTGGTCCCCTTACTCCATTGCGTACTTTCATTTGGATGTCCATACACTAGTGAAACCATTTGGTATCTGTCTTTTTCTTTCTGAGTTGTTTCTGCTAATATGATTTCTTCTAGGTACATTCATGTTACCATAAAATCATGAAATTTTCATTTTTAATTGATGAACAATATTCCATTATGTATGTATACCACATCTTTTTCATCCATTTGTCTATTTTGGGACATTTGGGTTGTTTCCATATCCTTGCAGTTTTAAATAGTTCTGCAATAAACATCTGAGCACAGGTATTCCTTTGTTCCCACATTGAGATCTCCTTTGGGTAGATGCCCAGAAGAGTGATTGCTGGGTCAAATGGTAATTCCATTTTCATTAGTTTGAGGGTCCTCCACACTGTTTTCCACAGTGGCTAGACCAGGTACTGGTATAAAAATAGACAATCAGAACAATGGAAAAGAATTGAGTAACTGGAAATAAAACCACACATATATAGTAAACTAATCTTTGACAAGGGAGTGAAAAACTTACATTGGAACAAAGATAGCCTCTTCAACAAATGGTGCTGGAAAAATTGGACTAAGACATGCAAAAAAATGGACCAAGACAACTCCTTCACACAATGTACAAAAATCAATTTAAAATGGATAAAAGATTTAGATGTCAGACCCGAAACCGTAATATACATAGAGGAAAACTTGGGCAAAACCCTCCATGAATACAATTCAGAAATTCCTTTCTGGACACATCTACAGATGGCAAAAAAATGAAGGAAAACATAAACAGATGGGACGACATCAAACTAAAAAGCTTCTGTACAGCAAAAGAGACAACAGAAAAAACAAAAAGAAGCCCAACCGAATGGGAAAAAAATTTTTCCCTCCACAAAAGTGATGATAAGGGTTTCATAAAAAAAAATCCACAAGGAACTCACACAACTAAACAAAAACAAAACAAGAAGCCCAATCAAAAAAAATGGGGAGAAGAACTAAAAAGACACTTTTCCAAAGAAGAAATACAAATGGCCAACAGGCAAATGAAAAATTACTCAACATCACTAGCAATCAGGGAAATGCAAATCAAAACCACAATGAGATATCACCTTACACCAGTAAGAATGACCCACATCAAAAAAACAGGCAACAAGAAGTGCTGGCGTGGATGCAGAAAGGCGAAAGATTTATACGATCTGAAGAGAAACCAGAGTATAGGCGTGGATGCAGAAAGGAACACATTTAGCTATCACTTTTGATAAAAAATTCTTTCTTTC
>PVHY01012469.1:0-35000 GCA_004024945.1 Uropsilus gracilis | reverse complement strand
GTTTTTCTTTTTAGGTCTGAAAGAGGGAAAGAAAGCAGAGAGCAGCTGGCTGATTTTTGCATATCAATGGTAAAGGTGATCAGTGTAAATACTAATGAAGAGTGTGTAGCCTGCTTTGTAGAGAGCAGCAGGCAGATAGGTGTATCCAGTTAAGTAAAGTCAGAAAGTCTTCTTTATACCCTGTTTCAAGTACATGTTACCATTTGATTCTGTCGAACAGACAGCTTTGCATGCAAAAGGAACTGCACCTGGAATCCTCTCTTCTCTGTGGCTGTCTAATCTCTTCACCTGGCACGAAGTCTCCCAAAGCACAGAGTATAAAAGGGAAAGCTTTGCAAATAAAACTTTGCCTAGAGCCTGACATTTGGCCCCATTGTATCATTAATTTTCCTCTAGGTTCCAATCATGATCCTTGGTTGGAAAAAGACCCCACATCCCCCCTCGAGGGGCCAGAGAAAGAACAAAAGAAGAGCCAAGAGCCAATGGAAGAAAAGTAATAATGAGACAGGACGAAAAGAAAAACTTTTTAACTTGAACTTAAATACACATCTGCCTGCTTCTCTCTACCAAGCAGGCTACAAGCAGGCCAGTAACAATTTCCTTTAACTTGAACTAGACACACCTATGCCTGCTTCCCTCCCTAGGAAGCAGGCTACAAACTGTTCATTAGCATTTTCACTGACCACCTATTGATGTGCAAAGCCAGCCTGCTGCTTCTCAGCTCTGAGCTCCAAAATCTGTAGAAAAAAACTTAAAAACTAGTTTACACTTTAGACTAGTTTGCCTCAATTTACCCTGTTTTAAACTCTCATGGGTTCTTTCCACTATCCCCAGCCTTCTCAACCAAAATACCAAGTCAAAGCAAGACTATCAATGCAGACTAATTTATTTCTAACAAAGTGATTACCACAAAAGAAACATCTAAGTAAAATTCTGTTTACTTTAACATTGTCGAAAACCTTTCTCAACATTGTCCAAAGTCCTTTCCCAGATTGCCCCCAAATCCTCAGTCTCTCAGTCCTGATCATCTCACCAATGTCCAGTCAGTCAGAGTTCATCTCCAGATGCTGGAAGACATCTTCCTTTAGCTCCTCCTTTGGCGTGCTCCTCCTTGTCTTCCACGCTATCTTCTTGTCCTCCAGGTAGTAGAAGAAACTTCATTTTACCGGATCCAGCAAAGTTCACTTTCTTTTCAGGCCCAACTTTTTCACAGCCTCTTCCAGCCTCTTCCAGAGTTAAGCTCAAAACAAGCTCCAACACGGAGTTCAAATCTGCAAATTTCTTAAATGCCTTTAGCACACATGTGGCTAGCCCTGGCCAGTCAGAGGCTGCAGGCCCCAGGCCTTGGCAACATGGCCAAGCTCACATGGTTCACATCTTCATCCTACAAAATGGTCAAAACCAAACCTGAATCTCAATCTGAATTCCCATCTTCCTCTTTTCCTCTCTCTCTTTCTTTATATATTCTTTCTGTTTTCCCACCTTCCAGGAACAGCTCCTGAATTATTACATTACAAAGAAAAAAACCTGTTTTCCTCCTTCCTCCTGATAGGGTGTTCCTCCCCGCCCCCTTACTGTCTCTTGTTTAAGATTGCAGATTTTAAGGACAGGTATGCTAAAATGGGAGAATGACCTTAGCTGGAATTTCCCTTCAGGGAAATGCAGAGGGAAAGAGAAGTGAAATGGTCAAAGTGAAACAGGTTTTCTGGAAGGCAGGAAATCAGGATATATAAAGCATGTGCAAACAAAGAGAGGGATTGAGGATTGGGATTGGAATATGTAGACTGGATAGAGAGAGAGGTTTAATGGTGGAGAGATGGGAAGGGAATCGGCCATTTTGTAAAGATGTGAGCCATGTGAGCTTGGCCATATGGCCACCGAGGGCCTGCAACCCTTGGCTGTCCCAGGCTGGCAGCATGTGTGCTAAATGCAGTTAAGGAGTTTGCAGATTTAAACTCCATGTTAGAGTTTGTTTTGCTAAGTTTAATTTGTGTCTAAAATAGGCCATGCAAAAGTTATGCCTGAAAAAAAAGTAAACTTTGCTGGTTTGGCACCATAGTTTCTGCTACCTGAAGTTGACAAGAAAAAAACAGCATGGAAGACAAGGAGGAGCAGTCAAAAAACCATGTTTTTAAGCATCTGGAGATGGACTCTGTCTAGACATTGGTGAAATGATCAGGACTGAGAGACTGAGGATATTTAGGGCAATCTGGAAAAAGACTTTAGACAATACTGAAAAAGGATTTGGACAATGTTAAAATAATCTGAGTCTTACATGTTTTTTGTAGTAATTAAAAAGTTACTTTGTTAAAAATAAATTAGTCTGCACTGATAATCTTGCATTGGTTTGGTATTTTGGTTGAGAAGGCTGGGGATGGTGGAAAGAACCCACGAGTAGAGTTTAAACTGTGTTTTAAAGTTTTTTTGTTTTTTTTTTTTTTTTTAGGTCTGAAAGAAAAAAAAGCAGAGAAAAGCTGGTAGCTGATGTTTGCATATTAATGGTAAAGGTAATCAGTAAAATGCTAATAAAGAGTGTATAGCCTGCTTTGTAAAAAAAAAAAAAAGCAGGCAAATAGGTGTAAACAGTTAAAGTCAAAAAGTCTTTCTTTACCCTGTTTCACTCCCTCTTGTATCTCTGAAAGGAAATTCTAAATAAGGCCATTCTCACATTTTAGCATACCTTCCTTGAAATCTGCAATCTTAAACAGGAGACAATGACAGGGGGGGTAGCACCCCCTATCAATAATAAAAATGAAAGCAGAACTAAATAAAAGAGAAATGAAAAGACAGCTCAAGAGAATAATGAAACCAAAAGCTAGTTGTTTAAGAAAGTAAACAATATAGCAAAATCTCTAAGTAGATTCACAAAGAACAGAAGAGTGATAACGGAAATAGATGGGATCAAAAGTGAAAGAGGTGAAATTACAATGCAACAGAAATCAGAGGATAATCAGAGATTACTATGAATATTTATATACAAAGAAGTTCAACAGCCTAGCAAGATGGACAAATTCCTAGAATTCTACAGCATGCAGAGCTGAGTAAAGAAGAAATAGAAAACTCAATTACAAGCAGAAAAATTGAAATGGTAATCACATCCTTCCAAAAGATAACCAGGACTTGATTATTTCATAAATGAGTCCTTTCAAATATTTAAAGAAAAAATAATGCCTATCATCCCCTCTTCATCTTTGCTGCTTTCATCTTTGAAAGCTACAAATCATGACTGCGATGTTGCAGTTTAAAATTCCCAAGGCTTTCACAGGGTTGTCCAAAGTTCTGGGCACTGGTATTCTTCCTTTCCTTCAAAGAAACCAGCTCCTGGCCTGAGTGCCCTTGCTGGGAAGCTCACCTACGTGGCTCCCACCTCCATCTGCTGTCTGTCCATCTCAAGCCTTCAGCTTCCTCTCATGCTCCCCTTTACTTGTCTCACTGTTGTTCCAATCTCACCCTCTTGACTCCCATACTCCCACTGCCATGCTCTAGTAGTCTCTGGATCCTGGAGCACCCAAGTCTCCTCTGTGATGTGTGTGACTGAGTCACGGAGTAAAAATACTACACTACGTTAAGTGTAGATGTGGTCAAGAGCCTGGGTACAGATCTTGGTTTCAGCACCAGCTGAGAAATCACATAACTACTCTGAGCCATGGTTTTCTCCTAAGAGCTAAGAATATTAATTTTATAGGGTAAATGGGAGACTTTGCTGAGGTTTGGGATATGCAGTTCACCAGATTGGACAGGGTAGGCTCTCAGTAAAGGTTCATAGGAAACTTGGTACACATAAGGACACCTCTGTCTGATATCGAAATGTGCACAACAAGCTGGAATAACAAGATCTGGACTCAAAAGCTAGTGTCACCACTTAGTAGCCAGTGGTATCAGAGAATTAATTCAGCTCCTAGTTCACACCTGTATCAACCATGATATTAATGTTCCTGTGAAGAAGTGAGTCCAAATATAAAATGTAAAGTCTGGAATAGCAATACCTCTGTTGTCTATTTGGTCAGAAGTTTTTTTGATATTTGAGGTCTTTTGTTATCCCATATGAATTTCTGTAATTTTTGTTCTATATCTTTAAAAATGTTATTGGAATTTTATAAGGATTGCATTGAATGCATATAAGGGTTTGATAATACAGATTCACAAGGAACTCACACAACTGAACAAAAACAAAACAAGAAGCCCTGTCAAAAAATGGGGAGAAGAACTAAAAAGACACCTCTCCAAAGAGAAAATACATATGGCCAACAGGCACAAAGTAAATTGCTCAACATCACTAACAATCAAGGAATTGCAAATCAAAACTACAATGAGATACTGAGATACTACCTTACACCAGAAAAGGGGCCCACATTGGAGGGGCCTAAGCGTTGGCTTGGGAAGCTCCAGCCAGCTTGGCCTGTTGGGGCCACGTGTGCCCTCATTGGCATGTGCCTGCAGCTGCCAGTCAGCCTGGCAAGCTGGCTGGTAAGAGGGCTTTGGGGGATGGTCAGAGAGACCCTGACCAGACCAGTGCAGGCAAGAAAAGACCCACTCAGGGTCAGGAGAAATGGTGGGAGGGGGAGGTCTTGCCAGTTCACTCTCATTTCACTTAGTCCTCAGGAGGAATAAGAAAAACAAACTTTGCAAGCAGTGATACAGAACATGCGAGGGACCAGATAAGGATCCTGCCCACACAACTGGTCAGGACACAGGAGAAGGACTATTATAGAACATAATAGACTGGAGAAACAACTATGATAAAAACCTATCACAAAAGTGTGCCTATAAACTCATCAAGAATGGATGAACCAAGACCCCATTTTGGGATATGCCACCCAAGAAAACAAGGAGTTCCTCCCCACATGGTGGGAGAGGAAGCCCACAGAGTTGGGGAACTGGCTCCAAAACAAATCTGTAAAGGGAGAGAGTGAAGATCATCCACAAAGGCCATTGGTGAATGCCTACCCTCTCTGAGAAACCTCACTACAGAAAATGATGGAGCAAGGCCCCCTCAAGCCAGAAGGCAGAGATGTGGGGTGAAGAGGCAAAAGATATATTGGGAGAATAGACTGGACTGGGTAGCCAGCAATGAGAAGACATTATTAAAACTCAAATGAGCACAGACAGGCTGCCCAAAGCAAAGCTAAGACTACGATCCTTCACGCACAGAATGCTGTGTACCAGGAACGCAGTCCCTCACCTGTCAAATAGACACAACCACAGAAAAGGAAGAGAGACGTATGAACTGAACATAAATCATCAAACAAGAGAGGAGTCTGAATGAATGGATGGATGATAGGGGTAGGGGGGAGGGAAGGAAGGCATCCCAGCAACCATTTATCTATGTAAGAAATTTTTTTAAATGAACAATAACAATAATAATAAAAGAATGGTCCACATCAAGAAAAGAAAAAAACAAAATGGGCAACAAGGCAACAAGTGCTGACATGGATATGGAGAGAAAGGAACACTCCTGCACTGCTTGTGGGAATGGAAACTGGTCCAGCCACTATGGAAAGCAGTGTGGAGGATCCTCAAACTAATGAAAATGTAGCTACCATTTGACCCAGCAATTGCCCTACTGGGAATCTACACAAAGGAGACCTCAATACTTATACAAAGGGACACCTGTGCTCGGATGTTTATGGCAGCTCTATTTATAATTGCAAGGACATGGAAGCAACCGAAATGTCCCAAAACAGATGAATGGATGAAAAAGATGTGGTATATATACACAGTGGAATATTACTCATCAGTTAAAAATGGCGAATATGATTTCTTCTAGGAAGAAATAACAGAAACAGAAACAAGTCAGAAAGAAAAAGACAGAAACCAAATGGTTTCACAAATATATGGGAAATTGGAAAAACAAACGAAGAGCCAGTAGGAAAAGTCAAAACAAGTTAACAACCAAACCAAAGAACACAGCTGGGAAGGGGATGTGGAGGAGCAGTCAGGGAGGGGAAGTGGTGGGTGAACCCCTGGGAATACAAACATGTGAAATATATATATAAATTATTTAATAAAAATAGAATTTTCTGAATATCAAACTGTCAATAGAACTGAAGCATCGTGCAAGAGAGGGAGAGGTAGGTAAAATGGAAGAGGGATGGGCACAAGAGATTAAGATGATGGTTCACAGGTGACAAGGTGGTAGCTGAACTTTGGGGTAGATGTAATATGGGTGTGTGTGCAATCAATAACATTTTTAATAATAAAATAAATAAATAAATTGACAGAACTATGGGCAGTCAAAAAATAAAAATATAATTGTTGATAAAAAAATGAATTTGCTGAAAATCAAAGCCACAATGAAACAGACCCTTATTTTGTCAGAATAGCTATTAGCACTCTTATCTTGAGGGAGACAAGTGATCATAATTCTCATGGGGTTGTGAAGAAAAGAGAACACATGTACTCTATTGGTTGAAATGTAAATTGGTGCAGACCCCCCCCCACATATTAGAATATTATTCATTTGTAACAAAAGGAACCCTTGCAGTCTGCAACAACATGAATTATGAGGGCATCATGCTGAGTGAAATGAACCAGAGAAAGACAACCCCTCATTCTATATTGTTCCAATGACTTCAGCATTTCTAGATTCCACATAGAAATTAGGTCATAGACGATGTGTCTCTCTCTTATCTATCTACAAGTGCATGTCATATTACCACAACCACCACCAAAGCACCATTGATCCTCCACATCAATCTCTTGGACTCCCTCCCCCATTGCTTCCCACTCCTCCCCCACTTTTCTGGGATACTTGATTCTGCAAAATTCTACAATTTGTTTCATTTTGGTTGTACCTGTTCTTGTGTTTTGTTTATTTTATCTCACATATGAATGCCATCATCCAGGATTTCTCTTTCTCCTTTTGATTTATTTTCTTTAACATAATCCTGCTCCTGTCCATCCATGCTGTCACAAATGGCAAGATTTCATCTTTGTTTTTTTTTCATAGGTGAGTTGTATTCCACTTTTGCATATATACCACATCTTCATTTATTCATCAGTTGCTGGTACTTAGATTGTTTCCATAACTTGACTATTATAAATAAGGCCACAGGGAACATTCCTTTGAATGAATGTTTTTGCATTTTTCAGGTAAATTCCTGGCTAGGGGGGGATTGATAACTGGCAGGTAACATTTTCACATTTGAAAGGAGCCTCCATGCTGTCTGCCATAGGACTAACTTAGTCTATATTCCCCCCACTGTACAATGCTCCTTTTTCTCTGCACACTTGCTTCTGGTCTTTTAGATACAGGACAGTCTTACAGGTGTGGGGTGGTATCTCATTTTGGCTTTGATTTTCATTTCTCTGATGATAAATGGTGATGAACATTTCTTTTCATGTGCCTGTTGGCCAACTGAATGTCTTTTTTTGAAATATGTTTGTTTAACTCTCTGTGCATTTTTTTGGATTAGGTTATTTTTGTTGTTATTGAGCTCTATGAGTTCATTATAGATTTGGGATATTGGCCCCTTTTTAGTTGTATGATATGTCTCAAACATAAATGAGACAAATTATCATTGGAACAAAAATACAGAAATGGAAGAACATACTTGCACATCATATGTTTGACATGGGGAAAAGGATTTTCAACCAACAGGAGAATCTTGTTTTGTGCAGGTGTCATAGTGAACTCACAAAAGCTGTAGTTTGAGTAATGTCTGCCTAGGAAGGATAGGGCACACTCCATACTAGCTCTGAGCCACTAGATGGTACCTGAGGCCAGTGCCTGGGAAAAGAGCAAGTCCTGGGAGAGGAGGGACTGAGTCTGGGTTGGAGGGGCGGAGAAAGGGAGGCAGGCCTTCTAGGCTGCATAAAGGCAAGAGAGGGGTGACTTTAGGCATAGAACATCTTTGCCTGAGTTCTGAGGAACTCCCATCCTGGGTGATGGCATTCAGCTCCAAGCAACCATCACAGCCTGTGGATGCCAGGTGTCCAGGCTGAGCTGGCACCCTGGTGAGCTGTTGTGCTTAAGAAGAGACGTGAGGGAAAGCACTGGTAAATAGCCACACTTTTTATTTCCTTGAATTTGTTTTTGAAAACATGCAAAATTCTGCTTAGCCTACATGTAGAAGAGTTAGTAGTTCAGTGAATTTTTATGCACTTTGATATATAATAAAATAATTGGTTGAGCTGAGATACAGCTAGAAATAAATAGCAAATGATGACAACCCAATGAATACTCATTTATTGATATTGCAAGAGGTGGAAACAATTCTAACTCTCCCCCAGAGGAGCTTTGAGCTTTGGAGAGCAAGGGAATTTTTGAGTATAAATTTTTGAGATTATAAATCATGGGAGATTAGTTGGCAACAAAGAAATGAAATATTTGCCTTTAGTACTTAATAAACTAAAGTCCCTATTTCTTTGTACCAAGCTTATGTGGAACTTTTCTAACTATTAATCAAACTTGTGGAATTTCAGATACAAAAGTCAGGGGAAATACTTATTGGGGAAAAAACAGCATTCAGTGTGCCTCAAAGTTAACATGTATGTGTAACTTGAAATATGAACTGAAGACAAGTAACTTGTCATGTGTTAATTGTTTTCACCTTGGTCACAGTTTTCTAGTAAAGGGACAATCCTGATGGGTTTCAGAAAAGGGAGGGTAAATGTTGTGAAGACATGTCATTTGTCTCTCTTATGAGGATAAGGGACTGTCTATCCTTCCGAAACTGAACCATTGAGGAAAATGCAGTGCTGGAGCCTTGGCAATGTGAAAACAGAAGCTGGGAAGGGATTTTGGAGGTTGTGACTTGGAGACACTATGGTGGGTAAATCTGTGTGCTGGTTCATAGCATAAAAACAAGGCTGTCCTGGGGCCCCAGTGCAGTCACTGCCTTCAGAGGTGTGTGAAAGAATGGCAAGCAGAGGAAGTTATGAAAACTGCCAACCAGCGTGCTGAGGCCTGCTCCTGCAGGGCTCGCAGCCACAGGGCAGAGTGCATGCTGGCCTCTTACCTGTGCCAGGTACCCTCCTCCGTCTTAGATTGTGCTTGCTTTTGGCCTGCCTTGTCCTTTCCTGGGTGGATTGTTTACTGAATCATTGAAAACCTGTTTTACAGTAAGTTTGCTGCCAAAAAGAGGAGCAATGAATTCCTCGTTTCACCTGCATTTTTTGGATTTCAACCTGAATGCCACAGCGGGTAACCTCTCAGGACCAAGCTCCAAGAACATGACTTTACCCTGTGGGGACATGGGCATCACCGCAGAGGTGTTTCTTACGCTGGGCCTCATTAGCCTCTTGGAGAACATCTTGGTCATCGGTGCCATTGTGAAAAACAAGAACTTGCACTCACCTATGTATTTCTTCGTGTGCAGCTTAGCAGTAGCTGACATGCTGGTGAGTGTGTCCAATGCCTGGGAGACCATCACCATATACTTAATAAATAATAAGCACCTTGTGATAGCAGACACCTTTGTGCGTCACATCGACAATGTTTTGGACTCCATGATCTGCATTTCTGTGGTGGCCTCCATGTGCAGCCTGTTGGCCATTGCCGTGGACAGGTATGTCACCATCTTCTATGCCCTGCGCTACCACCACATCATGACGGCCAAGCGTTCCGGGGTGATCATCGCCTGCATCTGGACCTTCTGTACAAGCTGTGGCATTGTTTTTATCATTTACTATGAATCCACTTATGTCGTCATTTGCCTCATCACCATGTTCTTCACTATGCTGTTCCTCCTGGTGTCCCTCTACATACACATATTTCTCCTGGCACGGGCTCATGTCAGGCGGATGGCCGTTCTGCCGGGGGTGGGTTCTGTGCGACAAGGGACCAGCATGAAAGGTGCCGTCACTCTGACCATGCTGTTGGGTGTTTTCATTGTGTGCTGGGCTCCATTTTTCCTCCATCTCATCTTGATGATTTCCTGCCCTCAGAACCTATACTGTTCTTGTTTCATGTCTTACTTCAACATGTACCTTATACTCATCATGTGTAATTCAGTCATCGACCCTCTGATTTATGCCTTCCGCAGCCGTGAGTTACGGAAGACCTTTAAAAAGATTATCTGTTGCTATGTCTTCAGAATACCCTCCAGGTTCTTTGGCAGGTAAACCAATATTTCTCTCTGAGGTTCTCTCTTTTCCTTTGTATACCTTATGACAAACTTAGGTACAGCCAAAGGGAAACAAGATAACTAGAAACCCAAACCCGGAATTTCCCTTCCCTTTATTCCAGCTCAAGTTTGTACTTAAGATGTACTTAAGATGTGTGTGGCAAATTTTGGGTGAGATACTTGTGCACGTGCACATGTCACTTAGGCATTTTGGCAATGATCAGTGATCATTTTTTAGTGTGTCAATTTCCTCCTACTTTTTGTCTAGCTCCTATTCATCTTTGTAAGTGTGGCTGCAGGTCAAGGTATGATGAGGCCTGGCTGCTACCTAAAAAAAGCTGTGATTATCAGTATCATGTCTGCTTGCTCTCTCTCTCCAAAGGCAGTTCCCTTACTTTGTGTAGTGCTCCTGAGAGCTGAATGTGCTTCTGGGCAGCATAAAGTGGGCAAATTCTTTTCATTTGAAAATTTCCATTCATTTGTTATGAGATGTTTATAGCCCTCCTTTCTTAAACTTTGGGTTTCACAGCTTGTCTTCATAATTATACAGGATGGAATCTTCTTAAACATATATCTGTCCATCTAGGTCACCCAGACATAGATCATCATGCCATGGACTTTGCCTCATGTTGTGTGACAATCTCCATGATTCTTCTCACCTTGTATTCTGACTCATTCCAGGGTTTGCAAGTGGGTGTTGGGGCAGGAAGGGTGGCATTTTCGGGACATAGGCCACCTTTTATATTGTGTGCAGTGCGTGGTCCTCATCAACTTGTCCTTGATCTTCTCAGACTGGGACTGTCTTGGCGTCTGAGCCCCTGTCACTTGCACTTGCACCTCACACTCTAACTCCAGCAGAGAAAGTTGAGAACCCATCTATAATCCATCTTCTCCAATCTTTTTTGGAGATGCAAAAATATCCAAGTGTGGGTCCCAACTCTCATTAATGGGCAACATGACATTAACCATCTCGTTTCAGGTTCCACACCTATGTCGAGCTTACAGGATGGTCATGAGAACACCTTGAAGACCAGTAAGCACTGTAGGGGTTGGTCATGTTGCAGGTGGAGTAAACACCAGGGAGGACTCAAAGGGCCATATTTGGAGCCATGGCCTGGATGCCAGTGCAAACGTGAACCTGGGTACATTTCTGAGCCCTCTAATCCCTAGTGTTCTTACCAAACATGAAAGGCTCAGTCCTTACAGCTCTGTCTTCCATTCCACGCCTTCAAGTGTCAATGCCTTTGGATTTGTTCGGATATTCACATTTGGACTATGTGCCATGAAGGAAGAAATGTAAATGAACCAGGAGACTGTTAAGGTCACACAAGGATGCACTTCTGAAGCCCATGGGTATTGACACTTCCTGAGTGTAGTACACACAGAGAGCTTATAGACTAAATCACTGCCTATGGCACCTCAATATCAGGGAGAAAATGCTGTTGGTATGAGCAGGAGAGTGCAAGTCACTCAAATCATTGGAAAATGGTAAATCAGCAGGCTGTATCAAGTCAGGTTTGAGGGGGGAGCTTGCCCTTCAGATTTTTCCTTTCCTTTTAGTTGAATATGCAAGTATGAATGGGAAGTAAGTGACCCACTAGTGAGTGGCTAGTGAGCCAAAGGATGTCGTGAGCGCAAAGGATGTCTTAGGAACCCAGGTTCTGTAAACACCACCCTCTTGGCTCCCTGCTAGTCCTGTTCATCTCTGTGACCCTGGTGCCTCCAACCATCTCTGGTAGAGAGTAGGCATTTGGATGTTTGTCACTGTTGAAAAAATGTGTGCTAAATCTGCCGCCAAGCTCTGAGTAGGAGCACTGGGGTTTGGATGTGATGGGTAGAGGTAAACTTTGGCCATTCTGGGCTTCATTTTACAACTCACCTTCCATTAGGAGGACTGCTGAACGCTGTGACTTCAGATAAGATCTGACCTTTCCTGCAGAGATCTTTAAGGAAATGCTCAAACATCTTTTAATTTCTATATAAACAATGCAGAAATAATCTAAGTAAATCTATTGTGTCTTCATTTGAAAAGAATTTATAATGACTCAATAGATATCTGCAAATAAGAAAACCCTTGAAACTTCAAAGAAAAAAATCCATAGAACTGTCAAATATTGTTTTATCCTAACTGCTTCTGCAGGAACTTTACTTGGTGTACACTTATGTATTCCAAGAAAGGGTTAATAAGATAGAAGGGTCAGACCCACTCCCAACTAAGCACTTATCTTTATAATGTATAATATTCAGTGTTTCTTTTTCTTCCTGCCAATCTGTCAGCAACTACAGCAAAAAGAGAAGGTCAGTCATTGGTAAGTTATGTTTTCCTGATAGCATTTATTGCTGAAGGATGGCATTTCTCTATTCAAAATGATTTAACTCCTGAAAAGTAAAGAAAATAGTACATTTGACATTATATACTGCAGTAAATTAGTAAATATTTTGGGAATATCACATATTCAGACTTGGTGTGGGACTAGGAGCACTACCCACTATAGGGAACCCCTGCTATCCAAGAATTTATGGCATGTGAAATATTTCAAATCTGTGATATTTCAAAACATGTGGAAACACTGTCCATATTTCAAGACACTACATATAATTATAAATGAATTTATGATACACAGACTGTACAGTTATCACATGTATTGGTTACTGTTGGATGCATACTGAGCTACTATGGAAAATAATACAAACAGAATGAACTGAATGTGAACAGGAATAAAAGGAATTCAAAATGATTGTACAACAATGTAATATCACTGAATTGTAGGTTTAAGAGATGTTGCTAAATTTTTATATTATGTGTATTTTACCACAATTTTATAAATAGAAAAGTGAGATTTTTAGTGATAGCTTTGAAACCATCTTTAAAAAAAAAAGAAAAAATATTCAAGAAAAGCCATAGTCAGAGGCATCAGAGAAGAAAGAGACAGCTTTTCTCAACAAGTAGAAGCTAAAAAACTTAAATAACATTACAGGGCACAGGTTGGTTGGAACTGGAGAGGCCTGGAAACTAGGAAAATAGGACAAAAGAGAGGTGAAAGAGTTGACAGTTTTGTCTAACAGATATTTTACTATTTGTTATTGTTCAAATACATACATACATACATACATACATATATATATGTCTATATATATATATATCTCATTGTAATCCCTGGGGTTCTCCCACCACCATGTCACCCATGAACCATCGCCTACATAAGATCTAGATGTGCTCATTCCTTCCTTGATATCCCCCTCTCACTCCCTATCTGAATGTTTTTGTTTTCTTTTTAGTTTATTTTGACTTTTTCTTGAACTTTTGTTTGTTTTTCCTATATCCTATCTTTAAGTGAGAGCATCCAGTTTTTTTTTTCTTTCTGATTTCCCCTAGGTCCATCCACGTCATCACAAATGCATCATATTTGTCTTTTTTATTTCTGAATAATATTCCATTTTTTTAAATTCATTTTTTTCCCAAACATTCATCAGTTTTGAGGCATTTGGATTCTTTCCATATTCTGGCTATTTCAAATAATGCTGCAATAAATGTCTGAATACAGATGTCCTTTCTAATTAGCATTTTGGTGTCCTTTGGGTAGATTACCAATAGTTGAATTGCTGTATCATTGGTAGCTACATTTTCAGTAGTGTGAGGGTCCTCCACACAGCTTTCCATAGTGACTGGACCAGTTTGCATTCCCACTAGCAGTGTGTGAGTGTTCCTTTCTCTCCACATCCATGCCAGTGCTTGCTGTTGCCATTTATCTTTTCTTTCTTTCTTTTTTTTAAATATAAGCCTTTTTGTATTAGAGTTTTTATATTCTTTGGGCAAATATTTAGTATGTTGCTGGGTCATATGGTATTTCAGTTTTTAGTTTTTTTCCTTTATTAATTTTTAAAGGAATCTCCACACCATTTTCCACAGAGTTTGCAATAAATTAACATTCCCATCAACAGTGGATAAGTGTTCTTTTTCTCTACATTCATGCCAACATTTGTTGTTTCCTGTCTCTTTAATATAAGCTGTGCTTACAGGGGTGAGGTGTTACCTCTTTGGAACTTTGACTTATATTTCTCGTACAATAAGTGACATTAAATACTTTTCATGTATCTGTGGAGCTCCTGACATTGAATATTTTTCATGTAACTGTGGAGCTTCTTTGGATAAGTGTCTATTTAGAATTTTTCACCATTTTTTGATTGAGTTGTTTTTGTTATTGTTGAGATGTTTACATGTTTTGGAAACTTTTGTTAGATGTCTGATGGGCAAATATCTTCTCCCAGTCTATGGGCTGCATTTAGGTTTCTTATTTATTTATTTTTGTGGTAGTTTCTTTCATGTTATAAAAGTTATTTAGCTTGATGATGTTGTCCCATTTGTTTATGTTTGCTTTTGTTCTCTTGCCATTGAGCATGCATTCCCAAATATATCTCTGTGGTTGATGTCCAGGGATATACTATATGTTTTCTTATGAGAATTTTTTCTTGACATTACCCAAGGCTTTAATCCATTTGGTATTATTTTTTGCATATGGCATTAAGTAATGATCAAGTTCCTCCACACTCCCTACCCATCTGTGGTCCACATGCCCTTTATAGAACCATTTGTTAGAGGTTTTCCTTTCCCTGTGAATTCATAGCTCCTTTGTCAAAATTAACTGTCCATATTTGTGTGAGTTTATTTCTGGACTCTTTATTCTGTTGCATTGGCCTGTTTTTGGTTTTGTTCTGATTTTATTGTTTTGATTAGTATTGTTATGTAGTATAGTTTGAAGTCAGGGAGTATATGTATCATATCTTCAATTTTCTTCTTTTCTATAAGGGTTGCTTTACTTGTGTGGATTGTCTTGTGGTTCCATACATATTTTACACTTTTTGAAAAATGTCATTGGGATTTTTTCCCTCATGAGCATTCATTGAGTTCTTAAATTGCTTAAGGGGATATGCTCACTTTAATAATGTTTATTCTTCCAGTCCATGAACATGGAATGTTTTTTCCATTTCTTTGTACCAAAAAAGGTTTTTCAATATACAGGTCCTTTACCTGTATGTTTTTCAATATACAGATCCTTTGCCTCCTCTTTTAAGTCTCCTTTGGGATATTTCACCCTATTTTGTGAGATTACAAATGAGATTTTTTAAAAATTCTATTTCTTCCAATTCATTCACATATAGAAATGTAAATGCATTAGTTTTGTATCCTGCTACTATATGTATTTATTTCTTCATTTTAGCAGATTTTGGTAGAATATTTTAGATTTTCTATGCATATTATTATACTGTGATGTATAGTGATAATTTCACTTCTCTTTGAATTTGGATTCTTTTATGTCTTTTTCTTACCTAAAATTGCTCTGGTGGCACTCCCAATACTATGTGAACAGCAGTGGTGAAAGTGGACATCCTTGTCTTATTCCGATCTTTGGGGGAATTATTTTAGTTTTTCACTTTTGAGCATTGATGTTAAAGTTTGGATTTGTCTTTTGTGGGGTTTATTATATTGAGATAAATTATATTTATCCCCATTTTATTAGGCATTTTTATCATAAATGCATAGTGAATCTTTTTGAAGGATTTTGTGACATCTGTTGATATAATCATGTGATTTTATTTTTGTTGAGCTGGTGAATGACATTGATTTGCATGTGTAGGACCAAATAAATGTTATTTCCCCATGATGGAGGAGTTTGCTAATATTTTGCCAAGGATGCTTCTTCTTCTTCTTCTTCTTCTTCTTCTTCTTCTTCTTCTTCTTCTTCTTCTTCTTCTTCTTCTTCCTCTTCCTCTTCTTCTTCTTCTTCTTCCTCTTCTTCCTCTTCCTCCTCTTCCTCCTCCTCCTCGAGTTTGCTAATATTTTGCCAAGGATGATGATGATGATTCTTCTTCTTCTTCTTCTTCTTCTTCTTCTTCTTCTTCTTCTTCTTCTTCTTCTTCTTCTTCTTCTTCTTCTTCTTCTTCTTCCTCTTCTTCCTCTTCTTCCTCTTCCTCCTCTTCCTCCTCCTCCTCGAGTTTGCTAATATTTTGCCAAGGATGATGATGTTGATGATTCTTCTTCTTCTTCTTCTTCTTCTTCTTCTTCTTCTTCTTCTTCTTCTTCTTCTTCTTCTTCTTCTTCTTCTTCATCTGCCTAGTATTTTGCCAAGGATGATGATGATGATTCTTCTTCTTCTTCTTCTTCTTCTTCTTCTTCTTCTTCTTCTTCTTCTTCTTCTTCTTCTTCTTCTTCTTCTTCTTCATCTGCCTAGTCTGGTTCAGTTTTGAAAGGTTGATTCTAAAAATTGATCAGTTATTTTAGGTTGTCCAACTTGTTTTTATGTAAATGTTCTTAGTAGTCTCTTTTAATGATTTATTATATGTCTTCAGTATCTCAAAAGATAACTTCATTTCTTTTTCTAATTCATTTTATTTGGGTCTTCACTCTTCTTTGTTCACTTAGCTTAAGGTTTATCAATTTTGTTTTCTTTTCAGAATGAGCTCTTGGTTTCATTGATATTTCATGTCATATATTTGGCTTCTATTTCTTTTATTTGGACTCTTATTTTTAGTATTTTTTTCCTTCCTTCACATTTTGGCTATTTTTTTTGCCTGCTTTTTCTAATTCCTTCAGATGTAAAGTTTGATCATATAATTGAGACTTTTCTATTATTGATCATGGTCTGTATAGGTATGTACTTCCTCTCAATGATACCATTTTTGGTAAATCCATAGATCTATTGTAGCTTGCTTCATTTTTATTCACCTCAAAATATTTTAAAAATTTCTCCTTTGATTTCCTCATTGACCCAGTAGTTATTCAAAAGCATTCTGCTTGTCTCCACATGTTTGGTTTCTCCCAGATTTCATTTTGTGTTCATTTTCTAGCTTTCTCCCACTGAGGTGGAAAAGATACCTGGTATAATTTTTATTTTCACATATTTGGGGGACTTATTTTGTGTCACAGCATATGGTCTATCCTTGAGAATGATGTTCCATGTGCCCTTGAGGAGGTAGTGTACTCATTCATTTATTATGGAATACTTTGAAAATATTATATCTATGATCCATCACTTCATTTAAAGCCATTTTTCCTTGTTTACTTTGGACAAAATAATAAAAGAAAGTCTATTTTTTAATGACTGACTTTTTATTTACTTACATATTTTTAAACTTTTAAATTTTCTTACATCTTGCTTATTTTTGTGTAGTATTTTATTTCTCCCTCAAGTATATATCTCCCACTACCATATCATTCATGAGTTATCACACTTGGACATGCAGCTATCTTATGGCTGCTGCCAAGGGGCAAAGATCTCTGGTATCTTTGAAGAGCATGGGGTCATGGCAACCAGCCTTGCTGGAGTCAGGTTTCATTCAGCTACCATCTATTGTGTTGCTGTCAATATTTCCTTCTAGGTCTATTAGAAATTGCCTTACATATTTTGTTCCTATTCACTTGGTGTATATATGTTGATGAAAGTTTGTTTACTTAATGGAAAACTCTCTTAATCATTGTATAACATCCTTCCCTGGCTTTGTTACTTTTTTATTTGGAAATCTATTTTTTTTCTGATATGACTATACTCACACAGGTCTCCTGAAGACAGTAGAATATTGATTTTGTTTTCTGATAGTTACTCTATGCCTTTTGATTGGTGAATTCAGGGCATTAAGATTTAGAGAAATTATTGAAAATGAATAAGCATTGTTATTTGATTTTTGAATGTTTTTCAATTTTTCTCTGTTCTCTTGTATTTTGAAAGTTACCTTTTATGTAGTGCTTATGTTCCATTTTTATATTCATTATTCCCTCTAGGTGCCTTTTTCCCCCCTGTACTTACCTTTGTGCTTTATACATAGGGTTGTATACTTAGACTCTATCTTAAATTGAAAGCACATTATTACTGAGTTCACTTCACCAGTGCCCCTCCCTTCTTTTTTTGTCTCCTTCCCATCATATTTTCTGTTTTTAGAATTTTGTTGCTTCAGAAGTAAGGTACTTTTTTCTTTTTGTGAAAGAGTGGTTTAGAGGAGATGGATTTTTTCAATTTATGTATGCAAAATTCTTTGTCATCCCTTCAATTGTGTATATTAGCTTAACTTATTATTAGATTCTTGTTCAGAGGTTTTCTTCTTCAGCACTTAGAATATTTTAAGCCACTCTCTTATTGCCTGTAAGGTTCCTAATAAACAATCTGCTGGTAATCTGTGGGGATGCCTTTATATGTGACATTTTCTTTTCCCTGCTATGGAACTTTAGCCCTATCTGATTGGCAGGACCAAGTTGCATTTGGAGAACTTGAAGAAGGACATTTATTTTACACTGGAGGGCTCAGAGGTGATCCTTCTCATTCTTAGTGTGGTCCAGTCTGAAGGTTATGTCTTTGTCTTCAGTTCTCAGTCACTGTAGCTAGTATGGAGTGAGTTCTGAAACCAACATGAGGTTCAGCTTGGCCTCTCTCTATCCTTTTATCTCTTTTTCATTCTTCTCTCTGGGTTGTCAGGGCAGCTCAGCACACTATGATGAACTCTTATCCACCTTCATCCATCTCCCTGACCTTCGAAGACTAGAAGGTTGGGAGTCCCAAAAGTTTCAACAGAATAGGAAGGCTCCCTGGTCCCTCTTTTTGAAGCAAAACTGTTCACTCCTGCTCCAAATGCCTGATGCTAGATCAGCTCTCCTCTCAGATACTCTCCAGATTCTCCTCCAAATTCTCCTATTTCCAGTTCCAGAACCATTCTCTTTTATCCCCTTTTCTTTGCTCCCCTCCCATGATCAATCTTGCTGATAAGATTATCAGTTATACCTTGGTTTAGTTCAGTTATGATGCCCTCCTTAGATTGTAGAGTACTAGCACAGGGAGTTAAATTGCATAACAATGTTGACTAAGTCCTACTTAAGATTTACAATATCGAGATAAATAAGGGATTAACCTTCTCTCTGGCTTCAGGTTATTCATAACCTCTATGTCTTTCAGACATAGGTAATGGTGATGCTTAAGTTTTACCAACAACTAACACTGGGGATCCAACTTAGTGTCAGGGTCTTTTTTGGTACCTATTTTGTTGTCAAACTGTGGAATGAAATAATTACTGACATTGAAATAGGATGACGAAAAAAATACTTTTTGACTTTACTGAAACACATCTGCCTGCTTCTCTCTGCTTTATTTCCCTTTCAGACCTAAAAAGAAAAACTTAGAAACACAGTTTACACTTTAGACTAATTTGCCTCAATTTACCATCTTTTAAACTTGTGGGTTCTTTCCACCATCCCCAGCCTTCTCAACCAAAATACCAAGTCAAAGCAAGACTATCAGTGCAGATTAATTTATTTCTAGCAAAGTGATCTAATTACTACAAAAGAAACGTGTAAGTAAAACTCTGATTACTTTAACATTGTCCAAAACTGTTCTCAACATTGTTCAAAGTCGTTTCCCAGATTGCCCAAAAAAAATCCTCAGTCTTTGAGTCCTGATCATCTCACCAAAATCAGCCAGAGTTCATCTCCAGATGCTTGAAGACATGTTCCTTTGGCTGCTCCCTTGGCGTGCTCCTCCTTGTCTGCCAAACTGTCTTCTCCTTGTCCTCCAGGTAGCAAGAACTCCATGGTGCCGGACCAGCAAAGTTCACTTTCTTTTAAGGCCTGACTTTCACACGGCCTCCTCCAGATACAAGTTAAACTCAGCAAAACAAACTCCAACACGGAGTTCAAATCTGCAAACTCCTTAACTGCATTTAGCATACATGTTGCCATCCTGGACCAGTCAAAGGCTGCAGGCTCCCAGGCCTTGGCCACATGACCAAGTCCATATGGTTCACATCTTTACCCTGCAAAATGGCTGATTCCAATCTCTCCTCTACTGAATCTTTCTCTATTGGAGCTCTATATTGGAATCCCTCTCTTTGTTTCCACACCCTTTATATACCCTGATTTCCCACCTTCTAGGAACCACACATGAACCATTTCACTTCTTCCTCCCACTTGCATCTTTCTGAAAGGAAATTCTAATTAAGGTCATTCTCACATTTTAGCATATCTGTCCTTGAAATCTGCAATCTTAAACAGGAGACAATGGGGGGGGGGTAGCCCACCCTATCAATTCCCCACTCTGATCTTTAAAGATTTTTATATCTATAAAAATAAAAAACAAACCCATTTCTCAACCCAACTTGCAAATACAATACCTGTACCAGGCAAAACATGCAGTTATGTCAATAACAGTCAAAGTATACATCAAACTAATATCCATTTTAACACAATGAAACATGCAGTTACATTAATACCAGTTAAATCATTTATCAAACCACTATCCATTTAAACACAGTCAGGCAAAACTTCTGGTACAATTAGGCAATACTGCAATACCCCTAGGCAAAAACACAAGACTACAGTACTGGCCAGTACACACATTTCACGAAATGGGCATTTACCAATTGTTAAGTATCCAAGAGGGAAAAACCAAGTCATGTAACCTGTGTAACAAAAAGGGTCCTCAACTTCATTCAGACTGTCGTGGCTGCATAATACTTAGTCTATACTGAGCAGTTTACTGCTTTTTCCCAAACTTCAAAACTTTCCGCAAATCCGGCTTTTAAAATACATACTGGATTTGTCAGGCAAATTTACTTTAAACTTGTCACTTTCCTCTTTACCAATTAAACATTTTGGCATAAGCAAGCATTTTATCCTAAACACATATCCAACATGCACATAGGGCTTTGCACTGCATGCCCACAGAATCCCCACAAAGAGGCACATTACACAACCTGTCCATTTCAGATCCATGTCTGCACTTTATCATAGTAACTACCATCTGTAACTTTACCATCTACCTTTTGACTGTTGGCTGTTAAGGTAATTAATGAAAGGGTTTTATTCCCTTAGGCTAATTAACCATAGGATGGTAGCCTCCATGGTTGCCAACTGAAATAGGGCAACAAGAAAAATACTTTTTTACTTAACTTGAAACACATACAAGCCTGCTTCTCTCTACTAAGCAGGCTGCAAGCCATTTCCTTAGCAATTACCTTTAACTTGAAGTAGACACACCTATGCCTGCTTCTCTCCTTAGGAAGCAGGCTACAAACAGTTAATTAGCATTTTCACAGTTCACCTTTACCATTGATATGTAAAAGCCAGCTAGCTGCTTCTCAGCTCCCAGATCCAAAAACTGCAGAAAAGAAAAACTTAGAAAGCTTAAACTTTAGACTAGTTTGTCTCAGTTTACCCTCTTTTAAACTCATGGGTTCTTTCCACCATCCCAGCCTTCTCAATATGAAGAAAATTCAAAGTTTTATTAAAGATATTCAGAGCCAAATGAAAGACCTGGGCCTAAGGAATAGTTAGAACATTTTCTGAGTGACTGACAATTTTTAAGAGTGAATCTAAGTTTAAATAGGTAAGTTGCATGCATGCACAGAAAATATAAATGTACTTTAGAAAAGATAGCTCTTGATTTGTAACAATATCAGTTTAACTAAAGGTGGATGGTTTCTTATAGTCAACTAATAAAAGAAAAGCACTGTTACAGCTTCAAATATCTTGATCTTACAAATTCAATTGAGTCTTAACACAATTAGTATATAGCTATTTGCTAAAAGCTGCCATTGCCAGTTTTCCCATGTTTCTCTCCCTGCTAAATTTCAGTAGAAAGCATAGTGGCATTTTTGATTGTTTATCTACTATGCCCCCTTTCCTCAGCTTGCAACAGCATGGAAATGGTAGACCACATACTTGGTGAGGATTCTTGAAATGAGGTTGATAGGGGTGCTGTGGTGAAACTGGGGGTCTGTGCCCCTAACATGCTAGTGCTAATGACAGTCATTGTGCTCTGGTGGGCAGAGACTTGAAGGAGGGAAATCAAGCCTTCTTACAAGAAGAAAGAGTGAGGGGATTTAAGGAGGCAAGGAGAGAGAAAGTGCAATCAGGTGGGAAAACAGACAAAACAAATAACAAAACTTGCAAAGGGGAGAAGCTAGCTCTTCAAAGTCAGTCACACACCAAGTTCTTTGCAACCCATGCGTGCAGTAGCAAGACCACATAAAATAAGAGGGAGGCAAAAAAACAAATTTACTTATTTGAAAGACAAATTAGACAAGAGTCACTGAAGAGTATAAGGGAACTCCTTTAGTAATCCAGTCTCTAGTCCAAAACACACATGGCTTCAGCATCCAAGTGCATCCACAAAATGACAGCTGCCCAAATTTAAACCAGATAAAGAAGTTAAGATGGTACTGCCATTCCTTCTTCAAAGACACAGCTCCACTCACTCCAAGCCAGAAGAAGTCAAGATGGCATCATCTATCCTTCTCCAAAAGCAGAAAATTTAAATTCAATGAGGAAAACCAGGATGGCATCATCAATTCTTTTCTAAAAGGCACAGTTCTGGCATTCTTTCAGCTCCAACTCCAAAGTGGCCCCGCACCAGCAAAACTCATTTGGACAGCAATATAGCAAGCACTTTAGAAATCTCATGTTGAACGACAATACAGCAAACTCTCCTCAGTTCTTCAAAAGACTTTCAAAATTAAACCAACTTTTCAAGTACCACATTTCCAAAACAGCTCACACAGGTCACAAGTTTCTCCAACATGCTTCCCTGGGCTACTCACTGGCCCAGGCTGGGGATGGAAGCCCACAGCTTGGCTTCCTTACCTGCCCTGCTGCCTCACATGGCAGCGGCAACTTTGCGGACTCTCAGTCTCCCTGCTGCTCTGCTCTGCACTCTCCTTCTCTGTTCTCTTCTCTGTCCTGTTCTGTTCTGTCTCTTTCCCTGTCTTTTTCCTCTGTCCCCTCCCTGATCCTTTAATCCTCTTTTCTTGTGAGAAGACTTTACTTCCCTTCTCCAAGTTTCCACCCACCAATGAACAAAAGCTATTTTAATGCTTTTGTTTTTGTTTTAATTTTAATGCATCACCACCAGTACTGGGGCCATAGCTCCCTAACAAAAGGAAGAGAGGGACAGTCAAGCGGCAACATGGAAGGTGGAGAATAGAAGAGGGAGACCAGAAGAGCAGCAGGGAGGCTGGAAGCCTCAGAGCTGCTGCTGCCATGTACAGCAGCAGGGCAGGGAAGGAAGTCACATTGTGGACTTCCATCCCCAGCCTGGGCTGGTGAGGAGCACAGGAAAGCATTTTGGAGAAACTTGTGACCTTTGTAACCTGAATTGGAAACACGGTACTTGAAAACTTGCACTATCTTTAAACTGTGAAGTTTGGGAATTGTCTGGAGACCTGAAGAGAATGTGTTGTGTTGCTGTTTTTATTATGAGAGGTCTGAAATGGTTGCTGCTGTTGTATCAAGTGATTCTTGCTGGTTTCGGGTCACTTTAGAGTTGAAGCTGAAAGAATGCTGGAGTTGTGCCTTTTGGAGGAGGATTGATGATGCCATCTTGATTTCTTCATTTCGTTTGAAGGTGAGACAGTCACCATTTTGTGGACACATGGGGCTTAGGAAGGAACAATGTGCAGTTTTTTAGACTGGGACAAACCTGATGAGTAGCTGGGTTTAAAGGGCCAACTGCTCCTGTTTATAAGTTTAGTTTTGTACTCTTGAAACTAGGTGATAAAAAGGGAAGGTTTTGACTCAAACTTAACTCTCTGACTTAAACTCAAATCACCTTTCTAGCTTCTCTCAGGCAAATTCCAAGCAGTTACCCCCTCCTGCAGGTAAAACACCTTTACAGACTAGTCACCTTTGTGATGTAGATTTAACCAGCTACTGCTTCTCAACTCCCAGCTCCAAAGACTGCAAAAAAAACCTTAGAAACTACAGTTTAAACTTTACACTATTTACACCTCTTTCAAACTCTCTAGGTGATATCAAGTGGGAAAACAAATTTATAAAGGGGAGCAATTGGCCTTTTTAAGCCAGCCATGTACATACCAGGTTCTTCCCAGCCCGCGCATGCAGTGGCAAGACCACAAAAACTTGAAGAGGGAGGCAAAAAACAAATTTACTTATTAAAAGATAAATTAGACAAAAGTCACTGAGGGGTACAAGGGAACACTCAGTCCAGTCTCTAGTTCAAAGAACACGTGGCTGCAGCAACCATGTGTGCACAAAATGGCAGCTGCTCCACCTTAAGACAGATGAAGGAGTTAAGATGGTGCTATCACTCCTTCAAAGACACAGCTTCACTCACTCCAAGCCAGAGGAAGCCAAAGTGGCATCATTGCAAGATGGCGTCCTCAATTCTTCTCTGTAAGGCCAACTACAAAGTGACCTGGCATCAGCAAAACTCATTCACTACAACAACACAGCAAGCACTTCAGATGTCTCATGTTAAAAAACAGCAACACAGAAAATTCTCTTCACTTCTTCAAAAGACTTTTAAGCGTTGCAGCTTTAAAGTTAAACAAAGTTTTCAAGTACCATGTTTCCAAGAGAGCTCAAACAGGTCACAAGTTTCTCCAACATGCTTCCCCGGGCTCCTCACCAGCCCAGGCTAGGGATGGAAGCCCACTGCTTGGCTTCCTTCCCTGCCTGGCTGCCCCAAATGGCAGCAGCAGCTCTATGGCCTCCAGCTTCCCTGCTGCTCCTTTCTGCACCTTCCTTCCCCATTCTGTTCCTTCTGTCTCCTTTCCATGTGTTTTTCCTCTGTTCCCTCCCTAATCTCTTTATCCTCTTCTCTAGTGAGAAGGCTTAACTTCCCTTCTCCAAGTCTCCACCCACCAATGAATAATAGCTGCTATTTTAAGGCATCACCACCAGTACTGGGAGCCACAACCCCTTAACATAGGTTCTTCCTAACATCCCCCCAGCCTTTTCACTATAATTTCAAACTAGAACAAGACTCTGAGTGCAGACTAATTTATTACTAAACAAAATGATTTCCTATTTACCACAGAAAAAACATATAAGTAAAACTCTGAATACTTCAACATTGTCCAAACCCTTTCTCAACATTGTCCAAAGTCCTTTCCCCAGATTGTCCAAAACCCTCAGTCTCTTAGTCCCGATCATCTCACCAACACCCAGTCATTCAGAGTTCATCTCCATTTGTTCAAAGACATATTCCTTTAGCATGTTCCTTTGGTGTGCTCCATGCTGTCTTCTCCTTGTCTTCCTCCAGGTAGTAGAAAAAAGCTTGACAGTACCGGAACCAGCAAAGTTCATTTTCTTCTCAGATCTAACTTATGTGTTCTCTCCAAAAATACCTAAACCAAACTCAGCAAGGCATACTCCAACATGGAGTTCAAATCTCCAAACTCTGTAGCTTTCAATAGGCACACTCAGTTTATGCTTACTAAGAGCCATAACTTGCCAGGCCAGGCCAAGACCCAACCTGAAGCTCCTCATGACCTCATGGCCTAGCCTCCATCTTTCCTCCTAAAATGGCCGAATCTTTTCTCTTTGTTCCAGCCCCCTTTATATATTTTCTCATTTCTGTTTTTCTGCCTTCTGGGAACAACTCCTGAGTTATCACATTACCTTGCATCTTTTCTGAAAGGATATTTTAATGAAGGCTATTCTCAAGTCTAACTTGTCCTTCTTAACATTTGCATTCCCAAAGCAAGAGAAAATGGCACCCAGAGCTAGGCGCCCCTATCATTTCAATCAATAGCACTGCCTCAATGGCTCCTGGCTTCACCCTATTTTGTTTGTTTTGCTACCAGACTTCAAGGGGAGATATAGTGATGGTATGCTACAAAAAGTCTACATTTTGTTCTGTTGGAAAATTTCTACATTTGTAACAATGTAGGTTCCTGCCTCACCGAAATGGAGGAGGAAGACTGGAGGAGGAATGTGGAGCGGAAAGACTTTTGAAGAAGAAGCTAGGCTTGTTTCTCAGCTTTGGCTTTGGACTAGGGACCTGAGGACATGGAAGTGGACTCTTAAAACAGATGTAGGTGAGAGATCCATGGGGAGGCTTACCATGGCTGCCTTTAGTTTGATTTGATTTTGTTCTTTTCCTTCTATCCTTGCCTTGTCCCTTCTGTCCCTTGCCCATGGGTCCCCACCAGAAGGAGTCTCAGATGTGTGGTAAATTTTTGGGTCTCAGTTACCCTGCTTTCGGCCAATCCTGTTTGTCTGGGCATTTACCAGTGAGGAGATGGGGAACATTGGGTGATTGATTTAGAAACTATATTCTTTCTCTTCTCTCTATTGCACATAATTATTGCATAGTACTTGTGTTAAAGGTCTTTTCCATTAAGCTCTTATGCACTAGAGTATGTTTTGTTTTGATGTACTGGATGGCAGAACCAACATAGAAAGGATAGATTTGGGAGTCTTGGGGTGCTCCTCATTCTGTGTGCTAGCACTTTTATTTCAACAGTTTACACTTTTGTTCTTTTGAAATAATTTCTCTCTAAGAAGAGTAACTTTTGATGTGATACCATCATCCCTTTGTTTTACCTCTGTAGTCATAGTTTCTTTTCTTTTATGTTTTGGATAAACTTATAACTATATTGATTTCTTTGTGAAATTTAACATCAGGCTGTTCTCATAAGCAATTTCCTTTTTTTTTTTTTAAGAGACTAGGTCTCACTATGTTGCCCAGGGTAGTTTTGAACCTACAAAGTGATTCCTAGCCTCAGCCTCCCAAGTAGCAGGGATTAGGGCACCACAGGCAACTTCTACACTTAGCCTTTTCCCCTCCTGGTGTAGGAGTCACTTTTTCTCTGTTTATTTAATTATCTTGTAATTTTTTGTTGCAAACCAGACATCTTAGATAATAGAATGTAACCATCCTGGGTCTATCCTCTTTTTCCCCTTCTAGAGCTTAGCATTCTTATTTACTTATTCATTTGTTTAGTGACTGAGATATTTCTGCAGTTTTGCCTCCTCTACTCTGAAGGATCATGCTGTTATTGGGGGAAGGGGTCACCCCTTTTTATTTTAATCAATGAGGGTTCTTCTACCTGTTTGCAAACAGTTGTCCAGAAATCAAAATTTCCTGGTAAGTGTAAGTATAGAGGTTTATTTTCAGATAAGGGAAAATAAAGAGTCTAAAAGTCCACACCCGCCCAAGTGTCCCAAATAGAATAAGAACCCTGCTTCTGCTCCTCAGAGAGCTGCATGGGATTTACCTCAGTTTTAGTGTACTTCAGTCTGAAACTGCCAAGTTATGTCTTAGTGGTCTTTCATCACTCCAATTAGTACAGGGTGAATTCTACCAACACCAAGTTCAGCTTGGCTCTATCTGGGTTGCACAGTGGCCCTGCACTTCATCAGAGTCACCTCTCCTCCACCTTAAAGCTCTTGACCCTCAGGGGTTCAAACACTGGGGGGGAGCCCCAAAAGACCCAGCTCTTGGGTCCTTCTCCTTCTGAAGCCAAAAGCCTCTGTACCTGATGCCCATTTCTGACATCATGCTCTGCTCAGTTTACCTTCCCAAAAGTCTTATCTCCCAAGTCCCTGCTCCTTTTCTCTTTTTATGCTATTTCTGGCTCACCCTTCCCTCATAAAACCAGAGGCTCTAACTAACAATCATGCTCTTCCCCTGGTAGTCCAGTTTCCCTTCCTCACCTGGGCCTTGGAACTGAAGCGGGACCCAAAGATGAACCCGGGACCCAAAGATGAATCCAGTTCCTTTCATTGAGAAAGGAATGTGGGCATTGCTGTCATCTGCACCTGAAAGACAGAGACTAAGACTAGCCTGAGGCCAGTTCCCCTTTTTACAGTAAAGTGATTACCTGGGCAGATTTGGGATTATGTAATGCAGGGTCCTGAGGTGGGGACTCCCAAGGCAGGCCCAGAGGGGAAAGGGAGGTGCAGACACCAAGGGGGTGATTGTGAGTTGGGAGCAAGGAGAAGGATAAAAGAGGGAAGGTGGAGTGTGGTAGATATACAATTTTGGAGAGGAGTGTGGAGAGTGGAGTAAGAGTGAGAGCCTGGAGATTGGCATCAGGTGTGGAGGTTTTGGGCTTCAGGAGAAGCACCCAGGAACTGAGTCCTCTGGAGCTTCCTCACCTCCCCAGCACTCGGTTCCTAAGGATCAAGAACTGTGTGAAGGCGGAGGAGAGGTGACCTTGGTGAAGTGCAGAGCCACGGTGACACTCAGACAGGCCTGCCTTGGACAGGCCTGCCTTGGGGAGACCCGCCTGAGCCCCACCTGTGTTGGTTGGATTCATCTGGTGCCAACTGGAGCAACAGTATCAGGAGTGAAGGACACAGCCTGGAGTTTTCAACCAGAAGTGCCCTAAGACTGAGGTAAACCCCACGAAGCTCCTTGAGGAGCAGAAGTGGGGCTCTATTCTGTTTGGAATACTTGTGAGGGTGTGGTCTCTTTCAATTTGTTTTTCCCGTATCTGGAAATAAACCTCTTGTCTATCCTGGTCGTTAAGGTTTGATATCTGAGCAGCTGCTGTGTGCAGGTGGAAGAACCCATAGGAAAAATGAATTTAAACGGGGGTGTCCCTATCCCCCATAATAGGACCATAGCCCCAGAGCCCTTAGATTAGCATATTCACCATATTGTAAGTCTGCATCAAGGTAAAAGATGGAAATACCCTTATCTGGTTAAGCCATTCTTAACCTCAGTGTTTTACAGGCACAAGTAATGGCAATACCTAAATTATCCAACAAATAACTATCCATATTAGGTTCTTGGTTTCAATGCCTCTGTTGTTCTGGCAGGACATGGACTTCAGTCTTCTTCTTGGGGGATAGCAGTGACTTTAACAGGGCTCTTTGGGACCACACCCAGTCCTTATACTCCACTAAATTGGTCACTTGTTGCTATTATTTTCAACATCTTGAGGCATAAATTGCTCCGAAAACTAACGTAATCAATTGTGAACTCCTTTGAAGGCAGAGTTCCTAACATCAGTGTTTGTGATTTGGTCTGCTCCCGAGAGGTAGCCCCCTTCCACTGGGCAAACTGCATGATTTATAGATTTGTTGCTAGAACTAACAAATCTGTCAACTTCTTCCCAACTGTCTTTTACCAACAGTAGACACTGTCCTTGAGAGTATTTAAACTTGTCCTGAAATCAGGTAACAAAACAGGCAAAACAGAGTACTTAACTAAACTTACAATGGGAGCAGCTGACCCTTTAAACCCAGCTACTCCATAGGTTTGTTCCAGACTGCACAAACAGTAACAAGACCACACTAACCTTAAGAAGAGGTAAAAACAGATTTACTCACTAAAAAGACAAAATAAACAAAAGTCACTCAGAGTACAATGAGCCCCTTTGGTAATCTTACCAACCAGTATAGTCTCTAGCCTAAAACTGCACATGGCTCCTTCAGCTATGTGCATCCACAAAATGGCGGTCATCCCACCTTCAAGCCAGATAAAAGAAGCAAAATGATGCCATAGTTCTTTCTTCAAAGACACAGCTCTACTCACTTCAAGTCAAATGTAGAAAGCAAGATGGTATCACTGTTTCTCCTTCAAAAGTGGGAGATTCAAGCCAACGAAGAAACCAGCATGGCATTGTCAATTATCCTCCAAAAGGCAGAGCTCCGGCTTTCTTTCAGCTTCAACTCTGGCCCAAAACCAGAAAGACTCACTCAGTACAATAGTGGCAACCACTTTAGACACCTCATGATGAAAACAGCAGCACAGCAAATTCTCGTCAGTTCTCCAGATAATTTCCTAGCTTTGCAGTTTCAATGCTAAACCAAATTTTCAAATACCACATTACCAAGTCAGTTTATACAAGTCACAGGTTTCTCCAGCATGCTTCCCGGGGCTTCTCACCAGCCAAGGTTGGGGATGAAAGCCCACAATGTGGCTTCCTTCCCTGCCCTGCTGCTGCACATGGCAGCAGTAGCTCTGTGGCCTCCAGCTTCCCGGCTGTTCCTCTGCTCTCATCCTTTCCATGCCTGTCTCTCCTCTCCCTCTCTGTCTCTGTCTCTCTGTCCCTGTCTCCAGCCACAGTCTTTCTTTAAATCCCATCTCTGTTCTCACAAGAAGACTTCTCCAAGTCTTTGCCCACCAAGATACAATGGCTGCCATTCTAATGCAACACTACCATGCTGAGGGCCACGGCCCCCCAATTTCACCACAGCACCCCTATCACTCTTTTGAAAATGAAATTAATTTCTTTTGGAGGAGATTAGGAAAAATTTCTTCCACTGCTTACATCTCTACTCAGTACATTCTAAGTCAGACTCTAGATGTGGGGCAAGGACAATAAATGGTGTCCTTCTCTGTGGATGCACCCCCATTTTAGGAACTAAGTGTTCAGTGAGCAGGGTCTATCACCTTAGGTACCCTGTCCTGGTGAGGACTGTAGTAAAGCAATCAGTCATTCTGTCATGGTAAGTCCATTTGTTTGCATATGGAGCCATATCACATCACTGCATGTGGACTCTGTGACAGATAGCCATCTAGAGTTGTCTCTTCATTGTTAGTGACTTGAGTTTCCCATAATTGTGTAGCAAATTTCACAACTAGGCTACTTGACACATCACACATTTGTTACCACAGTTTCTGTGACTCATATCTAGGCATAGATTCATTGGGTCATGTGCTCAGGATGTCAGGAGACTGAGTTAAGGTGTGGGTTGGACCATTTCTCATATGATGCTCAGGATCTGCTTCTGGACTCATGTAACTTTCAGTAGCATTCAGGGATGTAATCTTTCTGTGTTTTTCACAAGTACTGCAAGCTACACACAGCTCCAGAGGCTGAGTTTTTCAGAATTGTTAGGGAGGCTATGGTGAAATTGGGGGGTTGTGGCCCCCAGTACTGGTGGTACTGCATTAAAATAGTATTCATTGGTGAGTGCAGACTTGGAAAAGAGATGCTAAGCCTCCTTGTGATAGGATTAGTATCAGGGCATTAGGGAGGAAACTGGGACAAAGCAGGTGGAGAGGAGAGAGAACACCAGGAAGAGAAGAGGAGCAGGAGGAGCTGTCAGCTTCCAGGTGTAGGAGCAGGGAGGGCCCAGGTCCTAGCCTGGGCTGCTTGGAACCTGGGAAAGCATGGTAGAGAGACTTGTATAGGCTGACTTGGAAATTTAGTACTTGAGAACTTGGTTTACTTTTGAAACTGCAAAACTTGGAAATTGTCTGGCGACCTGAAGATGCTTGTTTTGTTGCTGTTTTCATTGTGAGACATCTGAAATGGTTGCTGCTGGCTGTTGTATTAAGTGAGTTTTGCTGATTCTGGGTCACTTTAGACAAGATCGGGCATTTTCAGGGTGTTATGGCTGTAGACTTGGGTCACTTTAGAATTGAAGCTGAAAGAATGCCAGAGCTGTGCCTTTTGGAGGAGAATTAACAACTCCATCCTGGTTCCCTCATTGGAATTGAATCTCCTGTTTTTGCAGAAGGAGTGATGACTTGAAGTGAAGGAAGGAGTGACAGTGCCATCTTGGCTTCTTCATCTGGTTTGAAGTTGGGGCAGCAGCCATTTTTGGATACACATGGCTGCTGCAGTCCTGTGCTCTTTGGACTAGAGACTGGACTGGTGGTACCCCTTCAGTGATTTCTGTTTTCTTTACCCTTTTCATAAGGAAATTTGTTTTTGCTTCCTTTTAAGGTTTATGTGGTCTTGCTACTGCAAGCACGGACTGTGAAGAAACTGGTGTGTAGCTGGCTTTAAAAGGTCAACTGTACCTCTTTATAAGTTTTGTTAATCACCATGTTTTGCCTATTTTGTACCTGATATCAGAACGATCACCAAATTTTTTCAAGCCAGTGAGCAGTGTCTCTCTAAAAGTCTTCTAGCAAGATGTGATTTTATATAGTGTAAAATAATCATGAGAAGTAATCCCATCACATTTTCTATCTTGTATGAGTTATGAGCAAGTCACAGTTTTGTTTAAACTCAAAGGACAAAGCTTATACAAATATGTGAGATGCAAAGAGAATGAACTTATCGCTGAACCTCAACTTTTTTATCTTAAAAACAATGAGGGTATAGCTGTATCTACTCTAAGGATTGTTGTGAGGAGTAAAGTATGCAAATCTCTTAAAATAAAGCCTGATTTGTAGTAACTATTCAGCAGTAGCTTGACATAATCATTGTCATAATTACTAGATATTCCTATAACTTTGAAAACATGGTGACAATTTTTTTCATTTGCACATGCTTCTTGGTAGGTTTTAACTAGAGGCCTGGGGTGCTCCTTGACTGCTTTCAAAGATCTTTTCCTGCCTCAGCCCAATGAGTATATAGCTGAAGGAGTACTTATTGAACTACTCTTGTCTGTCAATGACAAAATGAGTGTCAGTCTGAGTGAGCAGTTATCAAAAACACCACAGAATGGCTAGCCTATAAACAATAGATATTTATTTCTCACACTTCTGGAAACCAGAAGTTTGAGATCAAGGTATCTGCATGGTTAGGTGAGGGGTTGGGTTCATTCTTAGTTCATAGCCATCTTCTTAATGTGTCTTCACATAATAGAAGGGACTAAACCATACTGACAACAATTCTATTCATAAAGGCTCTACCAAGTGACCAAAGTTCCTCCCAAAGGCCCCTCCTCCTAATATCACCACCTGTGGGATTAAAGATTTCAGCATAGGAACTTGAGGTAGGGGATGACAAACTGAATAAATGACCAAGAGGAAACTTCCCTTTTGTTAGAGCTCAAAATTAGTACCCTCCTGCAGTTAGGAAAGAAATGACATTAGTTAGAACACTTCATCCTTTATCTAACATCTCAGTTGCCTGATCCAAAGTTAGGTCATCAACAAAACTTAACACATGTAGATGGCATCAGCAAAGGAACTTAAAAGTATGATGGTGCGATAAAAGAATTGAAGTGGCCATTGAAGTTTGATACTGCTGTCATTTTGAATTATATATGAAGTCAGAAGCAAGAAACACTCACATTTTCTAATTTTAAGTCCTAGAGGCTGATCTGACTTGCATATAGCCAATGACCTGAGATTGAAAATGTCTTTGAGAGCCTTTGTTGTCTTCATGCTTTATTAGAATGATCATCTTGATTTTGTTTCTGAGATCAAGTACACAACATTGAAACAGCAAGAGATGGAAGAATTTCTAAGTGATTCCTTCTGACAACAGTCAACTGTAGCAAAACTTTTAACAAAGTCAGAATTTGGTAAATGCAACAGTTTGGGTTCTTACATCATAGGGTTAAATTGTACTACCGACTTCTATAGTTTTTTTATTATTATTATTTATTTGTATTCTTTAGATCACAACCTCGGTAATTGGTTTTTGGGATATCCCCCCCTCCCTCCTCCCTCTGATGCCCCTTCCATTCTCTTATACCCCTCTCTTTGTTGTTTGCTAGTCTGCATTAAGTCCGTTAGTCTCTTGCTCTCCTGTGATAATGTTCTTTCATTGGGTGAGGGACTGTGTTGTTAGAACCAGGCGAACCTTGCTGATAGGTTTTCAGTGTTAAGTTTGCGTTGGGCAACCAGTCTATATTTATTTGTGTTCTGTCTATGTTTTCTTGTTGCAAGTAGTCTTCTCTAGTCTCATCTCTGATGTTTTGCTCCCTAACCTTATAGTTCTGGTGTCTGATTTAGGGGGTCTCACCCCCCTGGCCAGTGTCGGTGAAGAAGTTTATCTGTGGATATAGGTGTCTGTGAATGGCCATTGTAGATCATCTCCTCCACCTCAGTTTGCAGCTTTGCTATGGGGCTGATGCCCCCCAACTTTGGCCTTCCTCTCCTCTCTCGTGGTGTGAGGAGGGGAACTTGCTCTCCTAGAAGGCATCTCCAAAATGAGATCTTGGGTCTTCCTGACCCAATGAGTGCATAGGTGCACTTCTTGCCATCGTGTTTCTACAGTTATTTCTCTTGTCTCGCATGCACTAGTTCTCTCAGTTGTCCATCTGCTGTGTCTAGCTCAGTCCCGTGGGCTGGATTTTTGCATGCATGGTTCTCACCTGTTCTATGATGGGGTTTGTGTTGTGCATGTTATTGCTTTTCTTGAAAATCAGCTGGAATGAGAGTGAAATGGAAGGGGCATTTTCACCCACTATTTCACAACTCCCCCTACTACCACCTGTGTGCTGGTACCTCCCTGCATGGGGGCAGGGTCCAGATGGCTGAGCATATGCCCTTCCCTGCTCCCCTTTGGTTAGGAGCAGGGGGCAACATGGCTCTGCTGATCTGGGCTGCAGATGACTGCCCCATGCAGCAGCCATCCACTGGTGGAAGGGGTTCAAAGAACCCCACCCTATCCCCCCTCCTGGACTCACCAGGCTTGTGGGGCTTACCCAGGTTCCTTCACCCTCTTTGCTCCCCACTGGCAAGGGAGCTCAGATGGCTCCAGACCCAGGCGTGCAGTAACCCTTAGGAGGCTCTGCTTCTAAGTTCTAAGTTTCAGAACAACACAATGTCTGAGAAACAAATAAAAATGGGTGCAAGGAATACCAAAACTAAGCATGGGAAAAGCCAACAGTTAAACTTGTCACTCTCTGGGCCATGCCACTGTGGCCACAGTTGTAAAACTACTGGAAACAACAGTAACAAGATTTCTTTACAAACAAGGAGAACCCAAAAGTCTCAGAGTCCACAAGTATCCAGTTATCTTCACTGAGTTACTGTCCAGTTACAAAGTTCTAAAACACTTCCAAGATGACTCCTTCACACCACTCAAGACCTGAATCAGGCATTAATACTCAGTTCAGATTCCAGCAAGTTCAACTCCTTCTCTAGGAGATACACAGATTCCAAGTCTCTTCTCATCTTCAGTGGTACAGATTCCAAGTTTTCTAATGAACTGTCCTTTCTTTTACAGAGGTTTAAATTCTAGCTTCTAGATCAGACTGAGTTGCTAAAGGGGGAAGGGGAAGGAGCCGCACCTGGTGTAACCGCGCCCCGCGCCACCGCCGACCCCAAAGTCCCGGGAGTGGACTGAGACTCTCTCGAGGACGGAAGTCACCTGCAGAGGGGTCTCCAACCCACCTGAGAGGAGCAGCTAGCATGCCAGCACCTGGGTGAGGAGACCATGCGCGAGACAGGTGGGCTCCCCACCTGCAACAGCCCGTGGCGTCTTCTGGTACAAAAAGCACATAAACAGCAGTAAATACGACTATATAGGCTTCAACATGCCTACTACTAGAGTGGTAGTCACCCA
>PVHY01012468.1:0-44410 GCA_004024945.1 Uropsilus gracilis | reverse complement strand
AGACACAAAAGAAATCCAAAGGATAATAAGAGATTATTATGAACAACTATATGGAAATAAATACAACAACCTGGATGAGATGGATAGATTCTTAGAAAGATACAACTCCCCAAAATTAAACAAAGAAGATATAGAGAACTTAAATAAACCAATCACAAGCAGCAAAATTGAAGCAGTCATCAAAACTCTACCTAAAAACTAGAGCACAGGACCTGATGGCTTTACAAATGAATTCTACCAGACATTCAAAGAAGAAATAATGCCCGCACTACTAAAGCTTTTCCAAAAAATTGAGAAAGAAGGAAAACTGCCAAACACATTCTATGAAGCAAACATCACACTCATACCAAAACCAAATAAGGACAACACGAAGAAAGAAAACTACAGACCAATATCCTTAATGAACACAGATGCAAAAATCTTAAACAAAATCCTGGCAAACCGAATCCAACGATGCATTAAAAGCATCATTCATCATGACCAAGTAGGATTTATCCCAGGGGCACAAAGATGGTTCAACATCCAGAAATCAATTAACATAATACACCACATCAACAAAGAGAAAAACAAAAACCACATGATAATATCAATAGATGCAGAGAAAGCATTTGACAAAGTCCAGCATCCATTCATGATAAAAGCCCTTGAAAAACTGGGTATTAAAGGAACTTATCTCAACATAATAAAAGCCATCTATGACAAACCTACAGAAAATATCATCCTAAATGGAGAAAAACTAAAAGCATTCCAGCTGAGATCTGGAACTAGGCAAGGATGTCCACTCTCCCCACTACTCTTTAACATTGTATTGGAAGTCCTAGCTAGGGCAATAAGGCAAGAGAAAGGCATAAAAGGGATACAAATAGGTAAAGAGGAACTGAAGCTATCATTATATGCAGATGATATGAATCTCTACATAGATGACCCCAAAAAGTCCACAGAAAGATTACTTGAAATAATAAACCAGTTCGGTAAGGTAGCTGGATACAAAATCAACACACAGAAGTCAGTAGCTTTCCTATATGCAAAAAGTCAAATAGAAGAGGAAGAAATCAGAAAAACCATCCCATTTACCATCGCACCAAAAAAATTAAATATTTGGGAATAAACCTAACAAAAAACGTGAGAGAATTATACAAAGAAAATTTTAAAACACTCCTAAAAGAGATAGAAGAAGACATAAGAAAATGGAAAGACATTCCCTGTTCATGGATTGGAAGAATTAATATTATCAAAATGACCATCTTACCAAAGGCAATCTATAGATTCAATGCAATCCCAACAAAAATCCCAATGACATTTTTTAAGGAGATAGAACAAAAATTACTGAAATTCATATGGAATAACAAAAGACCTCGAATATCCAAAAGCCTCCTGACCAGAAAAAAAGAGAATGGAGGTATTACAAGCCTAAACTTTAAACTAGACTACAAACCCATAATAATTAAAACAGCATGGTATTGGTACAAAAACAGACAGTCAGATCAATGGAACAGAATTAAGTGCCCTGAAATAAAACCACACATCTATAGTCAACTAATCTTTGATAAAGGTGTGAAAAACTTACCTTGGAACAAGGATAGCCTCTTCAATAAATGGTGCTGGGAAAATTGGACTAAGACATGCAAATAAATGGACCAAGAAATCTCCCTTACTCCATGTACAAAAATAAACTCAAAATGGATAAGAGACTTAGAGGTCAGACCTGAAACCATAGCATACATTGAGGAAAACTTGGGCAAAACTCTCCATGAACTACAGTTCAGAAATCCCTTTCTGGAAACATCTACAGATGGCAAAAAATTGAAGGAAAACATAAACAGATGGGACTACATCAAACTAAAAAGCTTCTGTACAGCAAAAGAGACAACAGAAAAAACTAGAAGATGTCCAACCGAATGGGAAAAAATCTTTGCCCTCCACATGAGTGACAAGGGTTTAATAACGAAGATCCACAAGGAACTAACACAACTAAACAAAAGCAAAACAAAAAGCCCAATCAAAAAATGGGGAGAAGAACTAAAAAGACATTTTACCAAAGAGGAAATACAAATGGCCAACAGGCACATGAAAAACTGCTCAACTTTGCTAGTAATAAGAGAAATGCAAATCAAAACAACAATGAGATACCACCTTACATCAGTAAGAATGGCCCACATCCAAAGAACAGACAAAAAGAATTGCTGGCGACGATGTGGAGAGAAAGGAACACTATTACACTGTTGGTGGGAATGCAAAGTAGTTTAACCACTATGGAAAGCTGTATGGAGGACCCTCAAGTCAATGAAAATGGAATTACCATTTGACCCAGCAATTGCTCTCTTGGGAATCTACCCAAAAGAGACCTATATGTGGGTACAAAAGGACACCTGTGCTCGGATGTTTATTGCAGCACAATTTATAATTGCAAGGACATGGAAGCAACCTAAATGCCCCAAAACAGATGACTAGATGAAAAAAATGTGGTACATATACACAATGGAATATTACTCATCAATTAAAAATGACAAATTTGATGAATTTATGGAAACCTGGATGTACCTAGAAGAAATCATTCTAGCAGAAATGAGCCAGATAGAAAGGGACAGAAACCAAATGGTTTCACCAATATATGGTCAACCAAATGAAACTGCACAAGGGGAGAATGGGGACCAGCTGGAGCGGGTGGGAAGGGGAGGTGGTGGGTGACCCCCCAGGGACTGAAATGTTGTGAAATATATATAAATAAATAAATTTAAAAAATGTTTAAATAATTGCACTTTTCTGAATAGAGCAAGAAGCACAGCCCAGTCACTCCCACCTCAACACTTTTCAGTCCAGGAGACACAGTGCAAAGGCAGCAGCACGAATCCTGTGTTGATATGCCTGACACATTCTCAGTATCTTGCCCTTGTCATCCTTTTGGAACCTATATGATTAAATAGGACCCATATAATAATATATTTCCTCATAATCTTCACACTAAAGTAAAGTTCAAGTTGGCGCTCTGCTACCGTGTCCAGTCTCTGGTTAAAGCAGCAAGTGGTTTCACACACATTGCCAAGCATCCTACTGTATAATGTATGATGTCAAAACAAAGAAGTAGAAAATACTCTATAAAGTACCCAACTTTAAGTATTCTAAGTATCAGAATAATCCACAAACTATTTAAATTAATTGTATGGTACAGGACAACTATGAACAGATTAATTAGAGTAGCTGGTGTGATTGACCTTGGAAAAAAGTTCAACCACAGAGGAAAAGTGATTGAGATGATAGGAATAGATGACTAGAAGAAATAAAACTAAGGAAGCAGAAGAGGGTTGTCAAAATGTGATATTTAAGCATATACCCAGTTGGAGGAAAGCAAAGAAAGTGAAACAGGTTCTGGAGAAGTTCGGTGGGGATAAACTTGGTAGAAAAAACTGAGCTGTCAGTTCTGAACCCAGGTGGGTTATCTTGTCCCCAAAAGAAGAGGAAAAGTGGGTAGGGAGGGAAATAAATTTGTAGACTGGGGCTTCAGATAGATCTTTGGCTATTTCTCTTTTCTTTAAGGAGTATGAGGCAAGATGACATTTTGTCAGTTAGAGGTACAAGTATAGGAAGCAGCCCTCAGAAACAGGTAAATATTTATAACTGCTGCTCTTGACAAGAAAGAGAACAGACCAGAAACCAGCAAAGAAACTGAGAGCAGCTAAGGCCAGCTAAGGTGAGTACTGTCTGCACTGTCATTTTATCATGCAAATACTTTCCTAGCTTTCTCCACCAACATGTAACAACCCATGGCTGGAGTAAGGAAAATAAATTACTGGCAGATATAAACTTGGGGATGTGAGTGATGAAACAATGGACTTGGGGGAAGTAAATGGAGAAGGTAGTGGGTAGAGGATGCTGATTGAGAGTAGTTAAAGGAAGTTCATGGACTATGAGAATGTGTGTGTGTGTGTGTGTGTGTGTGTGTGTGTGTGTGTGTACCAATGGAGTCAGGGAACAGAAGGTCTTGCTGAGTAGAATGGTAGCTTTGGGGGAGACAGTGTTGGAAGGGAAGGATGTCACCATCTAAGTGAAAACTTAAGAGGCTACAGAGGGAGCAGTTCCAGGGAATCTAAAACACAAGAACTGATTCTGAAAGTTGGCTTGTAAAAATGAGGTGCTTTGATGCTTGAGATGGAACCCAACAAAGGTGTGAAGTTCAGGTGCCTGAGTGCCCCCTGCCCCATGGATAGTGAGCAAGGTCACACTCAGAAGTTGGAAACGAATGGACAAATATGAGCTTCATATTTGACTAGTATCAAACAGTGATCTGGAGTTGAAAGATGGCAGCAATTAAGCCTGACAGCAGCTGAAGAGGCTTTCTTAGGGCAGAGAGCAGAAATCCACACCAGGAAGAGTCAGAGGGCATGCAACCCACCCACCAGGACCTTTCTGGGTCTCATGGGAAAGAAGGCACCAAAAAGCTCTCAAGGAGCATTGTTGATCATTTCAGCAGGAAGGATTAGTAGTAGTAGTACTGTGTGTGCATGCGTGTGCACACATACTCAGACATACACAATCACCACTCTTCCACTATCAATAACTGTCAATGCTAACATGAAACATTCTTGTAACAACTTGTACTTTATCTGAATAGTTATTAAAGTATTTCATGGGCACATTCCAGTATTTTCACTTGACAACCCAGGAGGTCTAACTTAGACATGAAAACCAAGCAACAGAGTTATCTGGCTAGATAAAGGAGAATACCAGCAACAGAGCCAAGACTTAAGTTTTGATAAAAAAAAAAACTGAAATCCCAGAGGTAATGAGGGAAAAAAACCTGACACCAGGTGTTCATTTGCTTCCTGCTTTTACTATATGACAACATTCAGCACACCCCATGACCCTATTCTGGGTGTCTTCTGTGACCTAGAAAATTGGTACCCTAGGAGCTCAGAGGGACTAAATTTGCAAGGAGACTATCTTGACAGCCTACTTCCTCTTGGAGACTTCACACGCTTACCTGTGGGTACAGTTACCTCCCGAACAATTCTTTGGTAGTAAGAGAAAGCCATGATTCTGCTCCTGAGCAATTAACTGCCCATCAAAAATATAAAATCATCACTCACTGACTGTCAGGAAAAGATGCCGTGACTCTTGCTACAGACATGTCTACTGTCTACCAACGTGGGAGTGTTTCAATACCAAATTTGTTAGATTTGCTTTCCAAATAGATTGAGCCGGCAAATCTCTCTACTGAAGTTATGCTGCAAATCTCTCCACTGAAGTATTTCTATGTGGATGCCAATCTAATGGCTATCTATTTAAATGGTTAAATTTTCCCATTTGTAACATGTACAAATGAAAATCAAAATGTAACATGTACAAATCAAAATCAAGGTGATCCAGTGTCTGTTACTGGCACAGGACCCTGACTTGTTAAAGCTCTGGGAAGTGAACTGCCACGGTACATTCTCAGAGCATTTGCTTCCTCTGTGGTAGCTGTGCTGAGCTGACACCATCCAGAAGAAACAGATCAGAGCAGCCTTGAATCTGACCCTATGTTCAACGTTGAGTCTGAACCTCTCCTTGAGGAAAGGTTCTCTGACAATTTCTTAAAACATGATGAAATAGGGAAGGCTCTTTTTAAACAAGACAAAAAGCTTAGTACAAAGAGGAGACATCTGGTAACTGCACCAACACCAATGTAAGATGTTCTTTTTCTCAAACACACCAGAAGGAAAGCCAAAAGACAAATTACAAACCAGGAAAAGCATTATACCAGTCTAACAAAGTGAGTGGTGGTTTACACAGGGTGATAGGTCACTGCCAACTGCAGCTGGCACTGCTCTGACTTAGGAAAGCATTTTCAGCTTTTTTTCTGCGACTTCTGTAATGTCCCTATGCCTCTCAGTTCATGCACAATTGGGTCCTCATCCAACAAATGTGCTGGCGCCTATCAGAGCCCTATAAGCAAAGCCTGACTTCAGTAACTTCCAATCAGCTTATGACTTCAAGCCAGCTGGAGTGCCTGTCTCCCAAGCCCAGATCCTCTCATCTGGGTCTCCATTTTGCTGCCCCTGTAAGTAGCCTCTTTCACCCTGACTGCAAGGCCAAACTGGAGTCCAGAATGTCGAGGGGCCTTGGAGGGTGGATGGCCAGCACCATGACCATGCTGCCCCGAGGGAGAGGTGAACTAGACCAAGGCTAGAGAGGAAAAAAGAGGGAGAGGAAGCTGGAAAAGGTAGAATCAATGCCTGTCTAGAGAACACACTGGGAAAAAAAGCAAAATGGTGGTAAGAGCCAGTTCCACAAGTCAACTAGGCTGGAACTTAACAGATATATTGCCCGGTGGGAGCCTCAGGCAGTGTGAAGATGGGAAGGTGACCCCAAGAAACATACTATGCAATGCCTAATTGTTCTTGCCAAATTAAACTTGCTATACTGAACAGTCCAGTGGCAAGGGGAAGAGTCTATGGTACTGGAATGTGGCACTGTCCTTAGCACGCGACACACAGGGTCTCATTAACTTCTCAGAACATGCCCTGAGAGGGTGCCTACTACTCCACTGAGCCATGGGGTGACACCAAGAGTCAGCCACTTTTACCTACAAATGGCAACTGTAGACGGCTCAGCCTGTATTTTACAGATGAAACTAGGAAACAAATGGTTAAGAAATTTCTAGAAAGTGTGCATCCCGGGTCCAGGAAATTTGGCTCCTGTTTCTATGGTTGTTATTAACTACTGTGACATACTGCCTCTCTACCACATGGAGTTAAAATGACAGAAGCAGTTTCTTTCAATCTAAAAATTCTACCCACAAATCTGGCTTTATCATTCTCTTTGCCACACACCAGTGCCTTTTTCACTTGCCTATTTCTTCTTAAATGCTATCACTGCTCACCCAGTCACTCAGATGGAAATTTCAGAATCAAATTTTCTTTTTCTCATTCACCACCAGGATACAAATATTTACTAAGTCTATCTCAACAGAACCTGCAGGACCAGAGGACATGAGAACTGAATGGGACTGTAGAGAAAATCCAGTCACTGAGCCCAACTCCTGTCTTCTGGTCTGCTTTTCTCTCTCTCCCTACATTCTCAGTGCATTAATGCCATTAGATACCTCTTTGTTTTTCCCAGTGATGGCCCAAGCATATGACATTAGTTTGACTCATACACTTCTGGTCACTCTTCATAAACTCTGAAGTTACAGATCTCTACAACTCTGTGATACTTACTATTCTTAGCCCCATTTTACAAATTGGAAACTACACATGGAGAAATAACCTCAAGTTACACAGCCTGTGGACCAGCTTCAGAGGGTAAGTGGTAGTTCACCCACCAAACACACATTTTCCTTGAAGGACAGGATACCAACCCTATCCTACCCTTTCTTGGGCAAAACTAAGGTAGAGGCAATTCCAAATTCTCTCTCACCCTGGACTGAAGTGAAATCTGATATGTCAAATTCTCAGAGTCCCCATTCAATACTGCATTTTGTGTAACAAACCCCCAACTAATCTGTTTGTGCCACTCAATTGCAAAAGCCTTAAAGGCAGTGACTGTGTTTTACTATTTTTAATATTCACATGATTTACATCAACAAAAGAAGGTACACTACTGAATAAGAGAAAATATTTGTAAAACATATATCTCCAAGAGTTTAATACTCCAAGTATAAAAGAAACCTTAATATATAATAGTAAAAAAAAAACCCAAAAAACAAATGACTAAAAAACAGGCAGATGATCTGAACAGACATTTTCCACAAAGAAAACATGTAAATGACTACAGGTATGAAAAGATGCTCAATATCACTCATACTAGAGGAATGCAAATCAAAACTGTAATGACATATTACCTCTCAACTGTGAGAATGGCTTTTATCAGGACAGTAGTAAGTATTGGTGAAGGTGTAGAGAAAAGGTTATCTTGGTAGAAGTGTAAAATGGGACAGCATGAAAAATGAAAAACAGTATAGAAAGTCCTCAAAAAATTAAAAATAGAACTATTATATGTCCTACAAATTTTACTCTGGGTATGAATCTGAAGATGAATAAACTAATCCAAATAGACATACACACCTCTCTGTTCAATGCAGCATCATCTACAGCAGCCAAGATATGGAAACAACCTAAGTGACCACTGATGGATGAATGAATGAACAATGTAGTATGCATGCACATGTATAATACAAGCAAATGTATAGAGCAAATGTAGTATGTATGCACATGTGTATATATACAAGCATATATATAGAATGGAATATTATTCATTCATAAAGAAGTATGAACTGTTGCCATTTGTAGCAACATACATGAACCTTACAAGCATTACACCAAATGAAGTAAGTCAGACAAAAAAGGACAAATACTGTATGATCTTATTCATATGTGGACTCTAAAAAGAAGCTCATATATACAGTAAGCAGACTGGTGGTAGACAGAGGCAGGGTGTCTGGGCTGAGCAATATGAGTAAAGGGAGTCAAAAGGTACAAATTTCCACTGATAAAATATCCCTCATACATGGGGAAATTGAGTACAGCATGGGGACTACAGTTAATACTACTGAACTGTATATTCAATAATTATTAAGAGAATATATCTTACAATTCTGTAACTATGTGTGATGATGGATGTTAACTAGACTCATTGCAGTTATTGTTTTGCAACATATACAAATATGGTATAATGTTGTATATATGTAACTAACATAACCTTTTTATCAATTATACCTCAATAAAAATACAGGACTTAACACAATACCTGACAATAATCACTAAATACATTTGTTGAATGAATACATGGAAGAATGAAGGCTCATTTGACTAAATCTTCTTACCTTTAATTTTTTCCTTAATTCAGCCACCTTTTATTGAGTTGGGAAAATTGATGAGACATGTAGTGAATAAGCACACAATGTCAGCATGGATACTTACTTATTTTCTTCCTTAACAACAAAAAAATATTCTTTTTGATTGTTTTGTATAAGTACGGCATACCCAAATTTTCGGTCATGAACTTATTACACTATTAGCACAGTAATTTTCTTCATGCATATAGCAGCTCTCTATTTTATTTGTTTTCAATGTTATATATCAGGTTTTGAGTGTGAAATAAAATAATTTGTTTTTTACTTAATCCATTAGACCAGGAATAAGATTCCTGCAAACATATTAAATAAGTATTTTACCCTATAATTAACATTCACATTCATAATGGAATTAGAGTCAGTAAAGAAAAATAGAAATTAAATTTCTACTTGAAAACATGCTAATTTGAACCAAGGAGTCCTGACTTCTGCTTTGTCTCCTGGTAGATGAAGAATTCTAACCAATGGTGCTCAGATAGTGGGATATCCACATGAAAATGCAGAATTTTGATTTCTAAAATCATATAAAAATTAATTAAAAGGATAGAAGGTCTTGTTATGACAGGCCAAACAATAAACCTTTAGAAGAAAACATCTATCTCTCTGATCTGTCAATTCACAAAAAGCACTAACTATAGAAAAACAGTACAAATACACAGAACCTTATTCAAATTATTTGAAGTATACATCAAAATAGTAAGAGCACAAAAAACGAAGCCACAAGTTGGGAGAAAACAGTCATAATAAATTCAGGATATATAAAGTACACTGTGGAAAAAAGAATCAACGCAATGAAAAACTGAGCAGAAGAATGAACTCATCTCCAGAAACAATATCCAAATGGCCAATACAGATTTGAAAACTGTTCAATCTCAGTCATCATCAGAGAAATACAATCGGTATGCCATAAAACTCCCACCCAAATGGCTAAAATGGTAAGGATAGGAAAACAAAGGGCCAGTGAGGATGAGGAACAAGGGGATCTCTTGATGCTGCTTTAGGGAGAATGAACAGAACTGCCAGTTAAGAAAATTCTTTGGTAGATTTCATTAAAGTTCTCTATAGAAAGCAATTTCATACTGGGCTGTCACCAACAGAGGTGTAATATGTTCAACCAAGATATTTCATGAGAATGTTTTTCGCAGCAATATTATTAGGAATTCCATGTAGAACCCACTCTTCAGTATTAGAAAAAGAGAATTAAATCTAGTATATTCCCAGCAAGGAGTACTACACAGCAGTGTGAAGGAATAATCCACAACTTCATACACTAGTGGAATCTCACAAACATCACATAGAGTGAAGAAGTCAGATATGAAAGAATGCAAACTATATAATCTCAACACAAACTCCAAAAATTGGGAAAGCTAGCTGTTCTTTGCATCTGATTAATCTATATCTCAGAACTCATAACAGTGATTATTTTTAAGGTTATAGGTATTGAATGAATGAAAGCATGAAGTAGGCTTTTGGAGTACCCAGGCCTGTTCGTTTTTTTAATCTGGAATCTGGAATCTAAGAAATGCTTGAGTGTATTCAACTTAACTACAGTTTAGACATATTTGCTTTTCCAATTGTAGGATACACCTCATAAAACACAATAAAATCACATTGAGAATTGCTTGGTGAAAGCAACTGCCATCATAGTGTTTATTATTAACTTATACCTATAATGCATATAGGGTGTTTTTTCAGTTGCACACAAAGTGCTTTGTAGACAGTTTTGTGATGATATTCCACCGTGAGAAGGGAACCACTTCTTAGTGTTCTGGGTAGTACAGGTTGAATTTTATATCCCTCCACACTGATGTGCAAGTCCAAATCTCAGTGGCTCAGAATGTGAGCTTGTTTGGAATCAGCCATTTGGAATTAGTCATTAACAATATAATGAAGATGAGGTCACATCAGAGCAGGGTGGGCCCTGGCCCAGGAGGACAGCAGTCCTGCTAGAAAAAGGGTGCAGGGACGATTCTTTGAATCATCTACAATCCAAGAAGAGACGTTTGCAACAGTACTCTCCCTCTGAAGGAACCAACCATGCTAAGCCCTTGTTTTTCGGTTTCTAGCCTCCTAAGATGTGAGACAGTAGAGTTCTGTTGTTGTTTAAGTCATTCAGTTTGTGGCACTTTATTACAGCTGCCAAGCAAACAACACACTGAGAAAAGTCCAAAGGTTAAGTGACCTGACTCAGTCAGGTGCTATTCCAAAGCTCTTCTCATTAGAGACTCTGACTCCCATCCCCCAAACTAAACCAGCATTTCACCTACAAGGGCTCCTCCAGGGAATGGGAAGCCATGGGTGACATGACACAGGCGAATAACCTGATGGATTGTCTGTTCTGTAAGGATGCTATGCTCTGAATCATGAGACACACTTAAGATAGAATGTGAGGAATCAGAGCACCCCAAGCAGTTCTGTGATCACCAGGAGGAAGCCTACCCAAGAGTGTTCCCCAACCCATGACCCATGTTGGCAGGGGTCTTCTAGTGCACTTCAGAGAAGGGAAATGGCACCAGATTACTGCAACAGCATCCTGTGTTGCCATGATCTCTGCAGAGCTCCCAAAGCAGAGTTCCCACACTAGTGCTAGCCATGGCCTCTTAGAAACTGTGCTGAAAGTAATGGTCCTTTCATCAAACAAGTATCTACATTCATACAAATTCACAAGCCAGGTAAAGACTAATAAGGCAAAGAATTTTTGTTTTGTTTTGTTTTTGGTTTTCCTTCTAGAAATTAGGGTGCCTTACCAAAGACGTCATCAAGCAACTACAGTTCCATGGCAAGACAAAGGTACCATTCTGAACCCCAACTTCCCCACACTGGCCCTTGACCCACATTGGTTAGCAGTGAACCACTGAACACACCAAGAGATGGTGGACCTGTAGGGAGGTGGAGGGAAGATAGCAGAAGTCTGACAGTGGATCACAGTTCTGGGGAAAAAGGGAGACCTGGGCACAGAGCTAGAAACTGAATGTGATATGGGGTGACTCGGCTGGATGGGCAGCTGGGGCCTCTGGTAGTGACGTAGTTGAAAATTATATTGGGTGTCATAATGTCCTGGTGGGTGGGATCTGAAAGACCCACAAGAAGAAATGAGAGGCGGGGAAAGGGTGCACAAAAAGAGGAGGCTGGATGTGGTTGAGAGAGAGGTGTGGGAGATGAGAGAATGGCAGGTCAGTAAAGAGGAGGAGTGCCAGGCTGGGCACCCCCAGGCTGGGCACCCCTATCCCCAACCCAAAAGAGAGAGCTGGTGTTAGCGAAGAGCCATGGTGGGAGAGTGGCTGGCAGAGAAATACATGGTGTGGAGCTGGATACCAGAATAGCAGGTGGAGAGTGGCCAGGGGCTACTGAGGACAGACCTGGTGAATGCAGCCAGACACTGTCGAAGGTTGGCCTGGAAAAGGAATTGCATGGCCTTGCAGCAAGGTGGTGTGGAAAGCTGGTACCTGGAGAAAGTCAGGGATTTGCAAAGCTGATTTAGCATCAGCATTTGTTGGAAAGGTTTAAAGAATCTTAGAAAAGCTGAACAGTTCGGAAAGCTGAAGAGAGAATAAGCAAAGAGAAGATGGAAAAGAAAGATTGGATTTTGCAAAGTGTTTGCCTAAGGTTTGGAAAAGGACATCATTGTGGACATGTGTTTGGGACTTTTGGACTAAATGGTTATTGGGGTAAAATAACTGGCCACTGTGGCATTAAGAACTTTTTGTTGACTTTTTGTTTCCAATATTAATTCTCTTGTTAATAGAACCCTGTTGTTTAAACTGCCTTGTGATTCTGGCAACTGCCACACTCAGGTGGTAAGAACCTGGAAGAATCTGGGTGGCAGAAGGTCAATTTTAAAAGTGCCACTGTTTTCCTTTGGCTTGTTGGTTGGGGGCTTCTTCCCTATTTGTACTGGATACCAAAAGGAAGGTGCAAGGCTAATTAATCCTCAGCATCTGTGGTGAATAAAGGAGAACATTATTTCCTTGGGAAGCATCTAACCTGTGGGCTTAATATTTAACTCCACTTCCCAACACGCCCTTACTGGTGTTAACTGCTCAGAGCTGTAGGAAGATAATTGTTGACAGCAGCAGGTTAAGAGGGAGAGACGGAGAAATAAAGATGTGTGAGTAGTTTGTGTTTTCATACTGAGACTCAATCCTTAAAGAAAGATTTCACAAACTCCAAAGTTGTAACCAATCAAATGTTATCCAAAGAGAAGGGGCATTCAGGTTTTGGGGCAGGTAATGGCTCACTCTCAGATAGCTGTGGAGCTGAATATGCAGCTCAGCACACAGGAGGCATGTCACAAACAGAACCCATGCATGAATAAAAAATGAAAGGAAAAGTCATGGAATCTCAATGGTTAAGATTAGGTACTACTCCTCTAGTACCAATTAAATGTGTGATGAGTCACTGTAAGTCCTTGGAACTGACTTTCCTTTTCTCTAAAATGGTGGACTAGCGCAAATATAGAGAAAGGACTGGACTCATCTACAACTTCAAATGTGAATATATTTAGCTTAGGCAGAGCTATCCACAAATATCACACTGGAGGAGAGGAGATAAGCTGGAGTGAAATGTGCAGCATATAGTATGTCTAGGAGTTCAGGGAAGTCTAATTTGAGAATATTTGGCTCTGTCCTAAAAGAAACAGAAACCTAAATTTACCTCTGTGTAATCCTGTGATCAGCAGGCTCTTGGGACACTTGCGTAACTACAGCTTCAGCAGGCCTGTACTGCAAAGGAGGAAGAGCAAAGAGCAATATTAGAAATCTGCAGAGGGGAGACCTGGTAAGAGCAAGATGCTGAAGAAAGGCAAAACTGCCCAGGGATGCAAGAAGCAGCTACCACTTGGAACAGAGTTTTCTAAGTCTACCTGAATGCTTTCCAAGCCTCTTTGTGAAGAACAGGACTCCATCTCTGAGGTCACATGACAATCTTCAGGACAGACCTGGTTTGAAAGTCTTGTGTGAGCAAAGCACAACTGAAGATTAAATTCAGAATGAGATAACATCCTGAATAGCTGCAACATTCTGAATCCTGCTGCAGTGTAACAAGTAAAAATACACAGACATAAGGTTGATTTCACTCATGGAGCATGGAATCTTAGTTCCTTTTATGTACCACATGGATTTGATTGGATAATTTCTTTTAAGTTTTGGACACATGGCTTTATTTCATGTAATAAATTGCTATTTCTCTTAAAAAGCTTTTATTAAGGTATAAGATGTTATTACTTTCCATAACCCTTATAGTGTTGAATGTCTCTTCTTTTAAAAAAATGAGCAAACATCTTTACTATAAGCACATATACTCAATTGCTACACACATCTGCTTGTGTTCCATATATACTCTCTTTCGGGAAGAGTCCTCTGGCTTCTTGACAATGTTATGTATTGGCTTGAACTGCTTACTGATTTCAAATATGCAGGGACCAGAGATATGGTGGTCTTCCTTAGTCCTACTATGTCTGTACTGACTTTAATAGCATGGATCTTCTCCCTGAGGTGAGAAATAAAGTACCAGTCCTTAATGACCTGAAGTGTACAGTGTATTCACAGCAACTTTTGTCACTGTTCTATTTTATTACTGCAGGTAATACTACTCCTGTTTTCTATGGTCATCCAGACATTCACCAGGGGGTGTCTCTGACCCCCCCCCCAACTCCTGAGTCAAGGTAGAAGGAGAGCTAAGTCAATAGTAGAGACAATTGTTCTGCTTTGCTACACAAAAATTAAATCAAGAATGATTAAAGACATAGCTATGAGACCCAAAACCATAAAGTACATTGAAGAAAACAGGCAAAACTCCCTGTCATTGATTTCAGTTATACCTCTGTGAACTTATCTCCAACTGCAAAAGAAACAAAAATGAATATAAACAAATGGGACTAAGACTCTTGGGCAAGGACCACTACATAGCAAAAGAAAGTATTGTTAAAACCCAAAAAAGCCCCTTCTGAACAGGAGATATTTACACATTATGCATTTGATAAGGAGCTAATACACCAGATCTACAAAGAACTCATACAACTCAATCAAAATAAATCACAGAATCTGATTTAAAAATGAGCAAAAGAACTAAAGACATTTCTCCAAAGAAGACATACAATGCTCAGCATCACTTATCATCAGGGAAATGAAAGCAAAACCACAATCCCTCCCACCTCTGAGAGCAACCCATAAGTAAAGAACGGAAGCCACAAACACTGTTGGTGGGAGTGCAGACTTGCCCAGACCCACGGAAAACAGTGCAGAGGTTTTCAAAATATTGAAAATGGACATACCATAAGATCCAGCAATTCTACTCCTGGTACTCAAAAAAGGAATGTAAAAACACTGATTTGAAGGGGAATGTGCACTCCTAAGTACCCGGGATAGTATTTATAGTAGCCATATCACAACAGCAACCTAAGTGTTCATGAGCATGATTGCATTAGGAAGATTTGGTATTTAAGCACAATGGAATACACTCAGCTATTAAAAAGACAAACTCTGACATTTGTGACCACTTGGAAGGAACTAGTGAAATAAGTCAGAAGGAGGAAGGCAAATATTTGATGATGTCACTCAAGTGTGGAATAAAGATTAAACACAGGATCACACATGACTGAATCAAGTAAAAAAAGGAAAAAGTTTTAGAGTGTCCCTTTGTCCTTTGTGGCTTTTTTTTTTCATTTTTACTGTATACATGTTTATGTGTGTGTGTGCACATATATATATACACACATATATACATATACATATTAACATCCTTGCATTCCCCAGGGTTCTCCCAAACCATAGAAATTTGACTATAGAATTGAGGCTTAAAGAAAGGGACAAGTAGGAGGGAGAACAAAGCAAAAAGAGGTCCCAGTGGATAAGATGAAGAGTCGGGTGCCTTGGTGGTAGGTGCAGTGTGGTGACTTGCATCTTGAAGGGTGTGGTTCTATACCTCTGAATTATATGCAGTGTTGTAAACCATTAACCTCAACTACAACAGAAAAAGGGTCTCAATTACTCAGTGGGTGAAACACTGAAGCAGCCACAGACAACATGAAGAAAGATGCATACTCCTGGCTAATTGTAGTAATCCTTTATTTCTGAGATTTGAATTTCATATTATGTTCATGTACCATGGAACATCATTCTGCTTTTGACTTATTTTCAAAATAGCAAAACCATTCTTAGTTCAAGAGACACAGAGCAGCAGACAGGGGCCAGCCAAGGCATGGGATGAGGGATCCAAGGTGTCCATGACTCTGGGAGCCAGTTCCCCCTGCTCTGCCCCTCAAGAATTGCGGTTGAGGGCTCTGAGCACAGATTGGACACCTGCCCCCAGTCCTCACTACACAAACACATTGGGGGCAGGAAATGAGAAGCCTGGCATCACCACCACCCTGCATGGGCATGCTGTGATGGTCAGCAGGAGACGCACAAGACATCCACGGAGTTGCAGACCCTCCACTGAGCAGAGAAGCTGGGTGATCTCACCATCTGTGCTGCGGGTGTAAATCTACACTGAACAGAATGTACTTTGAGGAAAGTCCTGAACAGCTGGCCAGGAAAGCATAACTTCAAATAAAACGTTCTTAATTAGACTGCCCACCTTGCTTTTGAGGAGCTTTGTATCTCTTATCCATGAGGCAGAACTGTTTTTTATGATCAACTGAAGCCTAGAGCCAAAGTCAGTTCCAGCCTCCTGCCTCCTGCCTCCTGCCTCTGACTAAGGAGCATGAAGGAACTGAGAGTGTGGATGGTTAATGGAGAGCTGTGTGGCTTGCAGAAAGGTTTAATCTATTAATGTAGGACGACATTTCCCAAAGCACATTCGGCTGAATGCTGACTCTGTTAGATGTTCCACCAAAAAAGCATTTCAAGGTCAAATAAGTTTAGGAAATGTGGCATAAAATATCCCTTCTTTCTTGATGATGCTTAATGTTCATTAGTATATTAAAGGCCCTGAGGATTCCTACAGTAAAACTGATGAACTAGGTTAAATTGAGTGTTTCTCAAACTTCTGTTATCAAGGACACCTACTTTTACCCCCTCACTAAAAGGTGGACAGAGCACCACACCCCTGCAGGCCAGGCTGCAAGCAGTGCATCAGTTTGATGAGGAGTGGATCTTTCTCTTCTCAGTTCTGTCATTCCATTCCTGTGCATAAGCCCCAGAAACAGAAACCACTCTTATTGAGGTGGCAACCTTTTAAGAAATTGTCAGATGCATGTGTAGCTTAAAAATCATCTCAATAGGACAGATGGGCTATTGTATGGACTGTCAGTCTCCTCCCTCCGCGGCCTCTGTCCCAACAGTACTGCTGGAGCTACCTTGCCATCAGGTCATACGCACTCGGTGCATAAAAGTGCAGGTTTCTTTCAAGGTTTCTAGGGCCTCTACTGACCTTCATCCGCATGCCAAGGAAATACCTGCTGAGAATGCCCGCTGTGGACAAGTCAGTTTGCACCTTCAGTTCTACAAAGGTTATTAGTTTAAGGTCCATTTCAGTTCTGGTGCTAACTCTAACTAGTATCAAAGAAGCCTCTTATTTCAGATTACACACACAAAGCAGTATCAATTCCTTCTCAGTTTTCATTCTGCCTCATCATTCATGTTCAGTCCATCACTAAGTTCTATAAATTCTACTTTGAGAATAGACTGAAGTGTCCCCACTTCTCTTGTCTTACCTGCCAGTATTGCTGCTGGCATCGACACTACAGGTCTTTTACCTCTTTCTTATTTGTGATCCCTCCAGTCTGTTCTCGTGACTGTAACCATAAAGGTTTTCTTGAAAGGTAAACTGGAGTTCCTGTTCTCAACGTCTTCAGTGGCTTTCCACTAAAATCCAATTCAAAGTCTTCATAAAGACCTGGGAGACGTGACAGCTCAGCCCTGCCTCTCCCCTCTTGTCCAGTTGGCACACCCCTCCCAAACACTGGGACTTGCTCTCCATACCACTCCTTGTTTGCTCTTTCCTTTGCCCAGATTGCTTTCCCCAAACCCATCCCCCACCATTTTTCTTTGTCAAGTTAATCATGTACTTCTAGACTACCTGAGTCACTCTTTGTCCAAGAAACTAGCCGGGAAGCAACTGAGTCTATCCCTCTTCTTTTTCATGGCACCCATTTTCCTCTGTACCACTCCCAAGTTTGTGATTGTGTTTACTTTTTTTTAAAAGGTAAGTTCCAAAAGGAAAGGAAATATATCTGTTTTACTCAATACTACGTGGAGAAAAATCAGTCCCATGTGTCATCAAACCAGCCAGTGATTTGCTTAGTTTTATCTTCAGCTTTGACTTATATGGAATTCAGGTCCTATAGATTACTGTACACTGATCACCCAGAAGTTTTCACTGACCTCTACTAGGTGCAGACTTTAAAGGACATCTCACAGATCTTAGTTCTTAAGTTTCACTTACCATCTCAGTGTGGTCGTTTTTTGTTTGATTTTTAAGAAACTAGGCCTTGGTATGCTGCCCAGGGTTGTCTCAAAATGGCAGACTCAAATGATCCCCAGCCTCAGCCTCCCAGATAACTGGGATTACAGGTATGTGCCACCACACCAGGCCGTCAGCTTTTTTTATTCTCAGAAACTTACTGCACTTATTTTCTGTGGCATTCATTTGGTCCGTAATCTTGCCTTCTAACAGCGAATCTGCCATTGCTGATGAATACCTGACATTGCAGTATTTTGTCTTCCCAAAGGTTTCAAATATTCTGAAGCAAATGCCTGCCTCTGAGCATGCTTACACGAAGAAGGAATTTTTAAGGATCCTTGATACATTACAGCCCCATTACAGGACTCTGGTAGAGTAATTGGACTCATTTCTATTCACTTTTCCCCAGTTCTTTGAGTGTATTACCGCCATAGTGGAGAGGAAGTTCTGGGTTCAAAGGGGCACAGTGATGGGAGGAGTGCAGGGACAGATGACTTGCAGAAAGTTTCTCAGTTCCTTCCCTAGTGTTACAACAGTTGAAAACCTGGCAAGGGTTAGGTATACTTAATATCACAAGGTATTTTCCAGAATATTTAAGAGGGATTTGATCAAGATTTGGAAAATATAAATGTTCAAATCTTAAAGAAGGAAAGCGGGCCACCCCCTCAAAACACTTCAAACACTGACTTAAGTTTCTTGTTCAGTTTTTGGATGAATTCAACTAAAATTTCATTTTAACTCAGAAAGTATCTTTGGAACCCAAGAAGTTATTCTGCTTTTTTTTCACTGCCAATTCTTATATTGCTCAAAATAATTTTGAGGGCCCAATTAAGATACATTAGTTGCTTTTGGGGATTTTTGGACCCAAATAAAAGATGATAAAAGTTCTGCAACCCCTTTACTATTACTTAAACAACCTTCCTCAAGCTCTCTATGAAAAAGTGAAGTAGAAAAAGGAAGTTTGCCATAGTATCATTTGGTTGGCATAGAGTTGCTCAGGGAAAGCAGACAATGTGACAATTATCTTTTTCTCTAAAATATCTTCACAACAGCCTTTTAAGCTGAATAGAGTAGAAGAGATTATCTTTTGCTTTCACCTTGACCATGAAGAACATAAGCCACCCCCAGCCCCAGGTTTGTGTTAGAGAATTCACCAACTATGTAAGATTGTTGACAGGTAACAGTGAAAGTGCTAGAAAAGGGTTGTTAATGGAGGTCAGGCTGATTGTGGAATTTGCAGGGTCCAGTGAAGAATAAGAATTTGGAGTTCCTTAAGACAGAAATTGTGACAGCAGGGTGTGAAACCCAGCACAGGGTACTTCTTAGCACCAGCCCCATGTGGTGCCCCTAATCCCATGCACCTGCACGAGGCTGGGCCTGCACAGGTCTCTGCAAGACCGATATTGGGTGACTGGATGTTGAAGGGGCTATCAATTCACGGATTAAAGACAGACTTCTGTGATAATGCACATATATTTGCTTCACATGTTATGTGTGTGAGGCCACTTCTATCGGATTCTTAAGTTGATCTATTAGCAAAGAAAACACCACTAACACTTCTTCTAGAGTAGCCCACACTTTCACAAGCACTGAAATATGCTGGCATGGGCAAGTGAATGCGCATGACCCTTCAGATATATTTGTGAATGAGTTTCATGCATGCATTGGAATTAATACTGAAAAAAGCAATCTCAGGCTGTTCGGAAGTTGTGGGAACAAAATGAGATCAACAATGCATTTTTTGAAGATAAGCAGACGTAAAACTTTGATCAAGGTAACCCAAATGTTTATAAATTCCAAAACAAATAGTTGTTTTCATTGTTTTCACCACCTTTAAAGTTAACTTCCTCTTCTTCTGTAATTAGATGTTGCATTCCCCCCTTTAAATATGGAGAAACATATTACCTAAGGTTTATCACTTCATGGTGACTGACCCAATGTGAGCACATGAAACCAAGTAGAAATTTGTTAACTGAGCACATGTTGAAGTCCTCAGACATAGAGGGGAATTCATCAAAATAGTTACATTCTGAAAAATATTATAGGTAAAATGGCATGACTCTTGAGACTGGCCATAAAATCACTTGGTCATCTCCTGGTAGTCTCCTACACACACATCCCTAAATGCCGGTGTTGCTGAAAAGTTTGCGTAGCCATCTTGAATATCCTTTATTCCCTGTGCCCTACCCTGCGATTTAAGACTAATCCGATTTGACTGATAAATGGCAACATTGGAAGATGGGTAACTGAAACCAGAGGACCACTTCCCAATGGCCACATGCACTGTCATTTCTCTCGATGAAACTTCTTATCAGGGAAAATGCCTGATTCATCTGCAGGGTCTCAGTCCCAGTCCATCACATGGTTCAAGCAACCATGCAAGGTCTTGCAGATCCAGTCAGAAAGGTAGCCTCTCACACCAGGGAAGTTAGCCACTGTGCATTTTAGTCCTCCCGCCAAAGGTGAAGACGCAGGAGGCTGGCAGGTGGACACCATTCTCAGGGTTTCGCAGTCCAGTGATAACTGAACAGGACTGTTGCGCAGATGCGCCTACTCTCTGGTGCGCGCGCGGCCCTGCTGCCAGGCAGCTCCTCTAATTGGCGCTCCCGCGATGCCCGAGGCCACAAAAAGAGGGGAAAACTTCCACGAGAGGCGGACCGCCTGGACCGTCGGGGTCGGGTCCTTCGGAGAGGTCCAGCACGGGACCCGGCCGCGCACGGCCCTAGTGGAGCCGCGGCAGGGAGGACCGCTCCGGGGGCGCCTGACAGCGCCCCGGCTCGGTGTCCGGAAGGTCAGCGACCGCCGCACACGTGGTCCTGGGTCCGCGCGCTCCAGCATCGCCCCGGGAGAGCTGCCCGCTGCTCTCCAGCCGGTCCCACCGCCCCCCACCCCACCGCGATCCTCCTTGGGCGCTGGGGGCCCGTCGCCCTGGGCCTCCCCGCAAGCCCCACCTGGGCGGGTTCTGCCGGCGCCAAACCTGCAGGAACGACACCTAATTGCGGGGGTCCGTGGGGAGCCCGGGCACACGCCTCGGGGACCACGCGCTCCCTCTCCGGTCCCGCGGCCCCGGCCCCGGCCCTCCGGACCCCGGCCCGATCCTCGCCCGCCGGCGCTTGGGCGCTGTGCCTACCTCGGCCGGGGTGCGGCTCGCACGGTCCTTTCAAGGCGGCGCTGACTCCGGCCACGAGAAATGGCTCGCGTCTGTCTGCTCCCAAACGTGACTCCAGCTCGCCCGCGCGCAGACTGGGTGCGGGGCGGGGAGGAGACGGTCGTCTGCGTCCTCGCCCGGGGCCGCCCGGCCTGGGCGGCGGGTGGGGGCGGGAGGGGGCCAGGGGCGGGCGGGGGCCTCCAGGCCGCGCAGCCCCGCCCCGCAGCTTCCATTCCTGCCGCACCTGCGGGCCGGCTCGCCAGACTAGGGGTGGGGTGGGTTTTGTTTTTTCATTTATTTTTTTGGTGGGTGAGGGGAAGGCGCCCCTCTCTGGTCTGGAAAGGGAGAACTCGCACGCTGGGGCTTGGGGGCACGGGAGACACGAATGGACAGACGGACTCATTCATAGGTTCAGGGTGAAGGCTTGGAGGACACACTTTCCCATCCACCCGGGCGGAAAAAGCAGCCGCGCGGGAGTTGGCTTAGCTGGTCTGCACTGCGCACCCGGGAGGGCATGCTGCTGAGTCCTCCAGACCCCGCGAGTCGCCCGCCCTGAGCAGCCGAGCAGGGCGCTTGAAAATCCCCGGGAGGGGCCGTAGCACAGCGAACTCCTAGCCCAGTGTCCGGCGCACGCCGAGGCCATTGTGGACACAAGGGGCCGAGGTGTACCTGCGTTAGTGTGTGTGCCTGTAGGCAAATGGAGATGCAAGAGACCAAGGGTATGGGCAGGCTTTGCTTACAGCTTCTCTACATAAGGTGTGTGTGTGGAGGGGGGGTGGGGTGCAGCTTTTCTGAGACTGGGTTTGGTCATTGCTCAGTTTTTAGGGCAAAAACTGAATCTGTTGTCAGAAAGATTATAGAAGAGTAGACAGGCGCGTGAGACCCTCTTCCGAGGATGGGCCAGAGCCTTTCAAGGCTCTACCTAATTTTGTGGACAACGTGAAAGTAAACCCCGAGTAAATAGGCTGTGTTAAGAGAAGCCAAAACGGAACATTGCCCTGTAGACTGATTTCCTTTTCCTCAGTATGACAGACAGACAGATCTAAAAAAAGAGATTTAATTCATGAAGGTGAAATGAATGAATGATTTCATCCTTTAAATTCCAATTATTTAAGTACATAAGCAGATATGAATGGACAAAGAATACATAATATATACACATAATGAAATACTTCTCAGCTATATGTATACATATATATCCTGCCATTTGCAAAACATGGATGGATATAGTGGAATGATGCTCAGTGGAATAGCAAGAGACAAATATGGTACATAATTTTTCTCCTCTGTAGTACATAACCAACAAATCGATGAACTAAATTAAAAAAGAAAACTTTTTTTAGACTATTAGCCTAAAGTAATAGTTAACAGAAGGGAAAGATGTGGGTGTGGTGTGAGTGTGTACTAGGTAAATTAGGTAAAAGAGGCCAAACATGGTGAAGGATAAAATTACACCTTTAGCGATGGGTATAATGTACTATGTAAGATGTTGATTTATGATGCTGTATACCTGAAACCTATGTAACATAAACCAATTTAAGTAAAAATTTTAAATCATACCCATCTTGATTCATCTTGAGAACTTTCTTCAATGAAATATCTTAAGAGAAGTTCAGTCTATAGTGTGCCCAAGTTCCTCTGCTGACTGGCTGAGAGTAAGAAAGTGAAAGTTAGCACTAAACAAATATGCTTATTGTTACCCCTCCCTCCTCTCAAGAAAAAATCTGAGTGTTTTCAGGAAGTACATATGAGTGTACTTCTGAATAATATTCTGAATAATACTGTCAAATGTTGGTGAGAATATGTTGAAGACATTTATTACATAGCAAATAGCAGATAGTTACAACTCTTTCGTAAAAGAATTTAGCAATGCATCTCTGACATATCAAAATTTTAGTCACCCAAGATTTTTTAATTATTATAAACTCTTTGATAAGGGATTTCCATTTTTCAAATTTTATCCAAAGGAAATCCACAAACAGGTATGTGCCATAAAGACAGTTTTATAGTTACGATAAGTTATTTATAAAGTGAATACTACTTTCAGCAACATGTTGATAAATAAAATACATTATAGATTGAAAATTCAAGATTTCATTACCATCATTTCAAATGATATTCATATATGGCTATATAGTCTTCTGGTATAGCAACCAGGACAGGCAGATAATCTGGATGGTTCAAACAACAGAAATTTGTTACTGCAGTTATGGAGGCTGGAAGTTCCACAGCAAAGTGTCAACAGAGTGGGCTTCTTTTGAAGGTGGGGAGTTGGGGGGATAATGTGCCATACTTCATACCTAATTTCTGATAGTTTGCAGATAGTGTTTGGTTCTTCTTGGCTTGAAAAAGCATAAGCCCAATCATTGCATTCATCCTCACATGACGTTCACTTTGTGTGTGTGTTTGTGTGTGCATGTATGTGTCCATCCAGATTTCCCCTTTATAAAAGACTAATCATGTTGGATTAGGCTTACTCTCAACTGAACTGAATATATCATATCTACAACAGCTCATTGTTGAGTAAGGTTACATTCTGGAGTATTGAGGGCTAGACTTTATTACAATATTGATTTATTGTGTATGTGTATGAGGGGGAGGTCAGAATTCAATTCATAACATAATAATAACAAAGCAAGCTAATAGGTTTAAGGGTGGTTCCCCAAAATATGTCTGGTGCAAATCACTGGAACTCATGAATATTACCTTATCCAGAAAAAGATCTTTGCATATTTAATAAAGTTAAAGATACTGAGAGAAATCCCTGGCTTTTCCAAGTGGGCCCTAAAGATTTGAGACCTATCCCAATGACACAAATGGATGTGAAGACCAGGCAGTAGTTAGATGAGATGGCAAAAAAAAAAAACCAACGAAGCCAAGGAATGTGGACAGATACCAGAAGCTGGGAGTGAGAGGGAGGGTTCTTCACTGGAGCCTCCAGAAAGAACACAGCCACACCTTGATGTCAGACTTCCTGCCTCTGAAACCATGAGAGGGAGCAATGATGCCTGTTGTTCCAGAGACCCAGCAGTCTACTCCACAGCCCTGGGAAAGAATACAGACAATCTGTTTAGGGTGGAGGCCTTTTTTCCTTGAAAAAAGAACACATGGTCTAAGACCATTTCAAATGGCACTTTTAAAATAGAATTCTTTTAAAATTCTCATCCACTTTTGAAGAAATGAGCAGAAAACATGGCAAAGATATCATCATCTTGCAAACAAAAACTTTCCAAATGCAGAAAGGGGATGGATACTGATTCTGTGAAATGGGTTCAGTTGTTCTAGAACTTTGAACATAGTAGACATACAATTCCCATGAATAGGAACTCAGTTCCACATTAGATTAATGAAAAGGGCAGTTTTCAGGATTTTACAACATGGTCACTGTTGAGAAATATTATATATATATTTTTTACATTAGACCTTTACTCTCAAAGTTTTCTCTCCCTCTCTCTTGCTCAAGGATTTTCTGTTATATTCAATCCTATAAAACAAATGTTTCTTTGTTAACCTATCATGGTTTTTCATTTATTATGCAAAATGCTTGTAAAATGTGCCAGATGTAAAATATGTCAGATCATTCCAACAACTCTAGAAGCTGGAGACTGTGAACAAATTCAGTGTTCCAAAATAGGTTTTGATGCTATCTGTTAAAATGAATGCTGCTTCTATTGACTTTTAGATCATGGGAACAAATTTGATTTTTTACCTATGATAGAATTACAAAAATATAGTTATTCTAGAACTAGAAAGTGGTCTCAGTTTCAATGAGGAAGACTGAACTTATTGTCTTGTCCAATGTTACTGTACTAGTAATCTGTGACCTATGATAGAATTATAAAAACATGGTATTCTAGAACTAGAAAGTGGTCTCAGTTTAAATGAGGAAGACTGAACTTATTGTCTTGTCCAATGTTACCGTATTAATAATCTGTTCCTTCCATTCCACCACTGGACCCATGCAACCAGCATGAATGTTTGCTTCTTTAAAGTCAACAGAAGAAAATCTTTTTTTAAGTCTCTGACCCATTTTAAGGCTTGCCACCCAATTAAATGAAGGCCACCTTGGATAATCTACTTTTTGGTGAACTAAAAAATCAGTTGATATGTGTACTCATTTCATTGGTTAACATAATCACAAGCGTGAAACCCATCGTAAACAGTCTCCTCCCCTTATGAGGGTTGTATTAAAAGCATTGTACAGTGCATGGACACTAAAGTGTGGTGATATAAAACCATCTTGGAATCTGCTCTCTTGAAATTTACTTAGAGGAAAGGTGGCAGCGGTAACAAAAGTAGAATGTTGCTCTCCATTGAGCTTCTTTTGCATAAGGAAATTTATTTTTTCATTATGTGACCATTTTATGAAGCATCTAGATACAAATCTTTGCAGTATTCTTTTTCTTGTCTTCTCCCCATGGAGCGAAGTTCTTTAAAAGTTATGTGACTTCTTGACTGAAAGCTGTTAAAGTGTAACAGGCAGAGAGTATATTCACCTTTCCTGATAACAAGGGTAGAAAACTCTGAGCTAATGGTTTCGTAAACCATGGTTGAAAAATATAAAGGGTCTTTGAGAATGTTATAAAGAGAATGTCATAGGGAACTAACCCAAGTCATGTCCTTTCCATTGACTATTACAAATGTATCGAAAAAAGTAAAGCTATGCTAGTTGAATTAATTCTAAAGTAATTGTAATGTGTAAAGAAAGCAACATGCTGGGAAACAGTCATATTATGATTTTGTTGCTATTAAATCAATCTCAAATAACTTTGAATATATATCTTTGTACATACATACACCCAGGAAGAGATGATTTAAATAGTGTTATATCTATAAGGGAAATTGACTCAGTAATTAATGACCTTCCAAAATAGAATTCAATAGGCCCAGCTAAGTTTATGGGTGAATTCTACCAAACACTGTAAGAATAAAATTGTACCATTTATCTAGGATCTTTTCCTAAAGATAAAGTAGCAGGAGTATTTTCCTTACTCATTTTCTGCAGCCAGGATTACTCTAACACAAAAACCAGAACGATATCACAAGAAAGAAAAGGTGTAGTACCTAACATTTATTATGAATATAGATGCAAAACTCAATAAAATATTAGGAAATTTAATCAAAAAATGTACAAAATTAATTTCACACCATAACCAAGTAGGCTGATCTCGGTTCTGAAGGACAGGTTTAACAAATAAAAGTTTATTGATATAATCCATAAACTAAAGAGAATAAGTAAACTAATAAATTAATATATGAAGAAATATCATTTGACAACATCTGGAATTTATTCGTGATAAAAATTCAGTAGACTAAGAATCCATGGAACTGGTAGGTAACTCTGGCAAGGTTGCAGAATACAGATTATTATACAAAAATCAATCATTTCCTATATACCAGCAATGAAAAAGTAGACCTTGAAATTAAAAACACATTTACATTAGCAGTCCTTCAAAATGAAATACTTTGATACAAATTTTAAAAAGGATGTATAAGATATGAAAAAAACCTACAAAATCTTGATAGAAGGTATCAAAAAGAACTAAGTAAATGCATAGATAGTACATGCTCAGCATTAGTATGACTCACTATTGTCTATTGTCAGATATTTTCAATTTGAGATATTACATACATGTCTGTGTGTATATATACATATATATATTCAATGTAATCCCAATCAAAATGTCAGCAAGATAATTTATGGATATCAGCTATGGAGAGTATATGGAGTGGCAACTATGTATTGCAGAAGAACAAAGTTGGAGAACTGAGAGTATTGAAACTACAGTAATCATGAGAGTATAGAATTGGTGAAGGGAACAAATAGATCAATGAAACAGATAGAGAGACCCAAACTAGATGTATATGGGCAGCCAACAAATCTTTGACAATGGAACAAAGACAATACAATGTAGCAAAAATAGTCTATTGTACCTGTTAGAATGGCCAAAGTTGAAAATACTAGCATCACCAATTGCTGATGAGGACATGGAGCAATTAAGAACTCCCACTAATTGTTGGTAGAAATGAAAAATGACCCAGTCACCTTGCAAAATAACTTAGCAGTTTCTGACAAAAGTAAACATACTCATCACACTCTATTACAGTACTCCTTGGTATTCTCTAAAATGAAGTGAAAACTTATGTCAAAACAAAACCAGCACATGGATGCTTACAACAGCTTTATTCATAATTACTCAAAACTGTAAATAATCAAGATGTTCTTCAGTAGGTGAGTGAAAAAACTGCTGTATATCCCACCAAACAAGGTTTTATTGATAAAAAGAAATGAATTATGACACCATGAAAAAATATGGAGGGAATCAAAGTAAATGTTCTGAAATGAAAACAGCCAATCTGAACAAACTACATACTCTGTGATTCCAGCTATATGACACTTGGGAAAAGGCAAAACAGCAGGGATGGTGAGAAGTCTAGTGATTTCCAAACATTAATGTGGGGTGGGAGGAAGGGACAAATAGTAGAGCACGGTGGGTTGGGGGAGAGGCATTTAGAGCAGTGACTCTTTTGTATGATACTACAGTGGTGGATATATGTTGCAGTACATTTGTCAAAGCCCATAGAAACTTCAGCACCAAGAGTGATCCCTAATGTGTAAGTGGGTTTTGGATGAAAACCATGCATCTACATTAGTTATAACAAAAATATCACTAGGTATATGATGTTCAAATATCAGAGGCTGTGCATGTTGGGGGTGGTGAGCAAGAGGCATACAGGAACTCTTCATAGCTGCAAAACTCCACTTTTTTCTGTGAACCTGAAGCTGCTCTAAGAACAAAGCTTATTAATAAAGAAAGAAAAAGAATAATTTAAGATGGACAGTATATAGGAAGATGAATGCGTTTGGTTGACAAGTATAAACGAAGATGGTGTAAAGTCAGGAGTCTAGGGGTGAGCAAAAATAGTGTAACCACAGAATTCTGTAGTATGATTCTGCAGAAGTCTGCTCTTAACTCACTCTCTCCAAATAACAGCCTTATGTCAGATCCTGGTAGTAGTAGGTAGAGTTAGATAGCTATGGGATCATTTTATAAGCCATGGAGAAGAGCATGAGAGCTACTGTACTCCAAAGAACTAAGTAGTATATACAGGAAGTGCAGGATCTGTGCAATCATAGATCAAAGACACTTCCATGGGAGCCCATGCTTCATGAGAACGTCTTCTTGGAGGAAGGCAAGAGCATCTAACTGTGGCATTTGGCACACATAAATCAAAGTAAGTCTTGTCCCATCTATATCCCTCCAAATAAAAGCTATTAGGTTTTGCTTTCCTGTCAAAGGAAAAACAACTATGAAAAGTGAACAAACGTGGTGAATCATTTTTGGCTAAAAATCTTGCCAATTTTGTCTTCAATTTTTCAACAAGTCAGTTGTTCACACATTCAGGAGGTGGATACCCCTGTTTTCCTCTTTGAGAACTGCCCTTAAAATGAAACCCTCTGTCAGTCATCATTCATTCATCCACAAATATTCATGGATCATTTGCTATGTATCAGGTAACATCCCAGTTGTCAAACTGGCAAAAAAATAATCCAAGTCTCTGACCTTTCATAGATTATAGTTAGTGTGGTAGACAGAGATTAAATATATTCTAAAGAAAATATCTGGTTTCAAATTTTGCTAAGTGCTTGAAAGGAACAGGACTCTGAGAGAATAACAGGAGACCTGGTTGGCATTCAGATAAAAGCTCTGTCAGTGACACAGGCTAAGTTAAAGGAAAAGAAAGTAATGAAAAATGATGGGTCCAGAGAACAAATCTCAGCGGGAGTGTGTAGGGAGCACCATGATCTGTGGTTTGAGATGACTTTGGAAAAAAGGCAGATGATCCTATACCTGAAAGTCCCATAGGAGACTAGACTTGAAGTGCAGTACAACAGCACTATGCAAGGGTTTTAAGATCCTAATCTTATCATCAGAACTGATTAAAATCACAAGAGATAACCTGATCTTAGTTAAACCAATCAAGTTTTCCCTTCCAGGAATTTAGAAGTATGAACCAAAAGACACAGATTCTGAAAGTTTCTGGAAGCTCAGTAATTCCAGACAACATTCTAGAAAATTCAATTGTTTCTGCTACTGGGTCTGCAGTTTCCTAGTTTCTCTTCATTCACTTTTTCCTGGATTCTAATAAATATCTTAGTATTCCCATGAAATTGTTCATTCTTTTGCTCAAATTAGGTAGATATAATTTATTTCAATGTCAACAGAAATACTCTAAACTAGCATAATTATCAGTTGATAATTTTCTGCAGTGGCTCTTAGGAATTTTGTTAATACTTTTAGAAGGTGACACCAAAGAACAAATATAGAAGAAAAAGGAGGTAAGAGAATGCTTTGGGTGCTATTTCTGGTCACCATTTTGCTTTGCTGAACAAAGCAGCTTTGAAGCTTTTTAGGGAAGCACCTGGATAAAGAAGAAACTCTTTTCGGTTGATGCACTTAGAGCCTCCAAGAATACCACTCAACAATCTGAAAAGTTAAAAAGGTTGAAATTAGGTAACTTTTTCTCCTTTTTTTTTGTTTGGGAAAAATTTTTAAGGATGCAATGGCATTATAGAAAGCTGAACATTTTAAAACAGGAAGACACATGTCCCACAGGTACTCAGTTAAACCCTAAATCAATAATTTCCAGGTGCTGAGAATGAACTATGCTCAAACACAGCACTTAAATGTTTGCTCTTGAGCAATTATGAGCCCTCATTCCTGGAAGATTTGGGGAGTCTTGAGAGAAGGAAGTATATACAAGTCAATATTTACTGGAGTAGGCTGAGGGAGCAGTGCCTGTAACACAGTTTTCAGAAGGCTAGGCCATAAGTCAAAAGATAAATTTGAGGGGGTGGAGGGGGGATAAATTCAAATTTCAAAATACAGTTTTGCAGTACTTCAATGATATCATCATTCATGTGGAGTTCACCCTTTATGAAAATATGGACAAGATAAATTTTTAAAAGCTAAGATGATTTTCAGGATGCAATTATATAAAAGGAATGATTCCAGGTTCTCCCTTTCTCTTTTAATGGCTTGCTTTTCGTGTGTGTGTGTGTGTGTGTGTGTGTGTGTGTGTGTGTGCGTGTGTTGATTCATCTGCTGTTAATGAACAAAAATATCTGCCTTTGTTTTTTAATTTAATTTTTAATTATTTTATTTTATTTTATCATATATATATTTTACATCATTGTCTACCCCAAGGTTCTCCCACCACCTTATACCCATGAACCAACTTAATCTTTTTGTTTTTGTTTTTTGCTCTTGCTCTCAATTCTCTTTTCTAACCTGTAAAAATTGGGCATGGGAAGACAATAATGTTACATTTATTACCTTGTAATGACAATTAGATGCAAAAAGCACAGTACACATAGCAGTAAAATTCCCCTATCTTTCTTGTTCATTAAAAATTCTATCAAATGACTTGCAAATTCATTTAGAATCAGAAATTACATAGTTTATAGAAAAAATCAAAATAGAAGTATATTCTTGAAACAAAACTATCCTCTGGTAATAAAACTCGTAACACAAAGTGGTTGATTTATCTTTTTTTAATTTTAAATAATTTATTTATATATAATACATTTCATATCATTGTGATCCCTGGGGGTCACCCACCACCTCCCCTCTCTGGCCATTCCAGCTGGTCCCCTCCTGTAGATGTGTGCTTTCATTTTATTGCCCATATATTAGTGAAATCATTTGGTTTCTGTCTTTTTCCTTCTGACTTGATTCTGCCAATATGATTTCTTCTAGGTACATCCATGTTACCAAAAAAATCATCAAATTTGTCATTTTTAATTGATGCATAGTATTCCATTGTGTTTATATACCACATCTTTTTCATCCAGTCATCTTTCTTGGGGCATTTGGGTTGTTTCCATGTCCTTGCAATTATAAATAGTGCTGCAATAAGCGTATGAGCCCAGGTGTCCCTTTGAACCCACATTGAGGTCTCTTTTGGGTAATTCCCAGAAGAGCAATTGCTGGGTCAAATGGTAGTTCTATTTTCATTAGTTTGAAGGTCCTCCACACTGCTTCCCATAGTGGTTGAACCAGTTTACATTCCCACCAGCAGTGTAAGAGTGTTCCGTTCTCTCCACATTCACACCAGCACTTGCTGTTGTCTGTTTTTTGGATGTGGGCCATCCTTACTGGTGTAAGGTGGTATCTCATTGTGGTTTTGATTTGCATTTCCCTTCCTGCTAATGATGTTGAACAGTTTTCATGTGCCTGTTGGCCATTTGGACTTCCTTTTTGGAGAAGTGTCTTTTTAGATCTTCTCTCCAATTTTTAACTGGGTTTTTTTGCTTTGTTTTTGTTAGTTGTGTGAGCTCTTTGTGTATCTTTGTTATCAGACCCTTATCAATTGTAAGGAGGGTGAAAATTTTTTCCTACTCGGTTGGGATTCTTTTTGTTTTTTCTGTTGTCTCTTTTGTTGTACAGAAGCTTTTTAATTTGATGTGGTCCCAGCTGTTTATGTTTTCATTCATTTTTTTTTGCCATCTATAAATGTGGCCAAAAATGGATTTCTGAATTGTACTCATGAAGGATTTTGCTCAGGTTTTCCTCTATGTATTTTATGGTTTCAGGTCTTATATCCAAGTCTTTAATCCATTTTGAGTTGGTTTTTGTACATCATATGAGGGAGGTATCTTGGTTCATTTTTTTCCATGTCTAGGTCCAGGTTTCCCAGCACCATTTATTGAAGAGGCTGTCCTTGTTCCAAAGTAAGTTTTTAAAGTGTTATTTCTACACTTTGAAAAATAGTCTTGATTGATAGTCCTGATCATCTTTTAGACTGGAACACAATGAAACTGGTCTCCCTATAAGGACCCTAAGAAGCATCAGAGCCCCAGGTCCACCAAATCTAGAATGTGGACACTGACAGATAAGCCAAACCAAGAAAGCTTAGTCACAAGTTCAATTGAGTCTTCTCCTTGTCTCTTGCTGGGTATACATTTGGCAATGAGTGAACTTTAGTTATGGCATGTGTGAAAACTATGTAGTATCTAAGGCAGAAACATATTGAGAACTGAACTCAGGGTATAAGAGAGGATAGATGAGAAAGATGGACACAACTATTGAGGCTAGGTTGAATGAAAGTATGTATTATTTAGCAAATTTTAATGATTTTTATATGTTTTAATAAAGGTTTTAGATAAAGGAAAAAAGTGGCTTAGGCAAAATTAGATTAGGTAAAACATTAATTTTTGTGGGATGTTTGGAGGCAGGGGATTTATTTATTAACTTGCTGTAATTTTTTAAGGAAGGTTTTTTAGGGTAAATATTGAGGAATGTTGACACTGCTGCCTACCAGAGGTCAAATTATGTCAATTCCATCTTTTGTGTTTTGAAAAAAAATAAGAGTGGAGTGAAGTGTTCTTCATCCCAGCATGAGTGTTGATTGGTTTTAACTTGCAGCCTATGGCAGAAACATACTGAGATAAGTATTTAAAAAGCATGTCATTTACTTTAGAAAAACCACTTGCATGATGTTTACTAGGTGCCTGATTCCAAGACCATCACACACTTAGTTCATTTCATACTTACAACCTCCCTTTGCAGAAGTTTCTACCATCATCTTATTTTCAGATAGGTAAAATGAGGCACAGAGAAGCCACTTATTCAGGCACCATTCAACGCATCTCATCTATAAGTCTCCATAGCCAGTCTGTGAGTTCAGGCTCCTCTTTGTTTTCATGATTCAGTTTTGTTCCTGGAATCTGTGTTCAAACCTCCTTCACTATGTGAGCCTCTTTTTTCCCATAGGAGTTTACCTCTAGGCTTGGATCTTCTGGCATCCTGGTGAAATGGCACTGAGACGACTACAGATTTTCACATTGTGTGGATGTTACATGAAATGCTGGGAGGTTAGGGAGATTAACAAGAAGTGAGAAAGCATCAAAACTTCTATTTTCAGTATTCTGTCACTTTCCTCATCTTCTAAATCCCACCCCTTCAACCTTCTCTCTTCCCACTGAGTTCACATCACTGTCATTCACATCACTGCCTGTGGGTACAGTAGTTCTTGAATGCTTCTGTCTTGATTCTTCCCAGTTATTTTTCTTCAGGCAAAAATGTTATCCTGTTACTCTCCTCATGAGAACTGCTAGTGAGATTTAAGTGACTTTAGGCTTGTACATACAGTACTTCAAAATCTGGCCCCAGATTCTTCCCTGTCCTCACCTCCTCCTCCTATTTTCTTTCTGCCCTCTTGTCCCAGTTCATAATGCTGACCTCTCTGACTGTGACAGAGGTGTCCATGTCCTTCCTTTGGGGACTCTGCTCTTCCAGTTCCTGTTGCAATGATCTTCCCACAGCTGGAAAGGCATGCCAATCAGAAATTGCCTGATGATGCACTCGTTGAGGACAAGCAAGGAAAGAAGCACAGTGGGTGGAATCTGGAATGAGAGGATAAAAGGAAAAAAGCAGCACAGGGCTCCACGCCATCATGGACTTTGGACCCAAGAGAGGCAGCAGCCTGGAAGATCAGCACTCTAGGACTTAGCCACCCCAAGGAAGAGAAAAAGTTATGAAAAACATCAAGTATGGGCCTTTGGTCTGGAAATGTGGAATCTCTGTATGCTGGAAAACTTGGAACCTGGAAAACTTGGAATCTGTGTACGTCCTCCTGCTGACCTAAATGGATCTAGGTCAGGTATGGCTATAGAACTATTATCTTCACAACACATGTTTTCATTTCCAAAGCAACATAGATTTTTGACATTTTGAAAGAATTGATTCTCCAAGTCGGGCAATGTCTTAGAGACAAGCATTTTTTTTCTTTCTTTGCACCACTGCCCTACTATTTGCTTTAGGGAAGCCTGATATGCTATCCTACAGCCATGCTCCCAGGTCACCTGATTTGAGGACATAGTTTTTTTTTTTTTTTGGGAGAAGAAATGCCTTTTTATTTTCTGTATTTCTGAAGTGTTTTCATACTGGGGCCTTGTTGATCCTGGAGAGATTGTCTCCTGGAGCCAGCTGATCCCTGTAGAAACTTGTGAGCCTTCCTTTCAAAGCAGACTGAACAATCCAGAGCCCATATCTTCAGTATCTTCTTTTTTTTTTTAAATTTTTATTTTTTATTGATTTGTCACAATTGTGCATTAATTGATCCCTCTTCCTCCCTCCATATCCCTCCTCTGTATCCCCCCTTCAGTCACTCCTCCCATTTTTCTGCAAATTGTTGGTTGGTTAAGTTGATGTTCAGTTGTTGGTTGTTTGGCCTGTTGTTCACCTCCCCCGCCACCTTCCCCCTCCTCCTCTCTCGCTCCATGGTTCAGTCCCATTGGTTGTTTTCATTTTTTTCTTATTTGTTTGTTTGTTTTTCCCTATATCCATCATATAAGTGAGACCATCCTGTACTTCTCTTTTTCTTTTTGACTTATTTCTGCCAATATGAGTCCCTCTAGTTCCATCCAGGTTGCTGCAAATGACATGTGTTTGTTGAGGACATAGGTTTGAGGAAACATTTGGCTTTTAAAAATATTACAGCTTTTGTATAAATGATAATAACCAACCTTTAAGAGATGTGTATCTAATAGGGATGCACTAGATACTACTAGATATCAGGCAGTAGTAGCTGACACTTTGCTTTCACCTGATTCATTCCCACAACTGCCCTAGGCAATATTATCATCCCCACTTGACAGCTGAAACCACTGAAGATTAGTTGAAGTGAATTATATTTAAGATATATTTAGGAAATATTCAAAATTGATGGCAGTGGAGAATTGGAGTAGTAGCTTAGCCTAAGAGAGAGAAAGAGCGAGAGAAAGAGAGAGAGAGAGAGAGAGAGAGAGAGAGAGAGAGAGAGAGAACATGCTTATGTGACTGTGACAAAACTGAATTTCTCCATCCCTGCTTTTGACATACCTGCTTCTTGGGAAATGATGTAACGGATCTTATTTGATAGCAGGAAAGGAGAGGGATGGTGATCTACTAAGTTGACTAGTGTGAAATGTTTATTTAAAAACTTGAATATTCTTGAGTACTTTCTTTCACTGATGTCTGAATATGTGCATTTCATGGGTGGGGGTGGTGGTGGTGGTGGTGGTGCTCACTGTAACAGCTAATGCAGATAGAAGAAACTGCTCTTGTCTCTGCCTAAGGGGTAAGGAGATCAGGTCCCAGGCTTTGTAATCTTGAGGCGACTGACTGGAAACAGCTTAATTTACATTCTTGCTCTATGCTTTATACTCTGTGACTTTCCCCACCTCCTTAGAGGGTTGGTTGATTTTTTTTCCCCTTGACTGATAAAAATGAAATAAGTAAACATTTCAGTTCTAAGAATTCTCTTGATTCAATTCTTGAGAGTTAACTCTCATCAACAAGGCTCAGAGATTGTTTGGCAAGATTCATAACAAAAACCCTTTTAATCTATTTTAAATTAATACTATAAAATAGGGAAGGACTCTTGCTTATGGAATGAATGAAGTGAAGGTCAGATGGGTTAATGCCTGGGATGTGATTTGTCTTCCACAAACCGGAAGCACTGTGAGGAGCAGCTTTGACCTTCCAAAGTGCCTTCTCAACCTTGGCCCTCAGGTCACAGAGGCATTCCGTGATGTGTGGCCTTCTATCCAGGACACAGAGCCACCAGGCAAGTGGCTAAGGCTGAGAAATAAGTGAGCAGTGTCAGGTTTGCCAAATGGAATAGAGGCTTTTGATAATACTTTATTCTGAAAGGAACTGGAGAGAGATAAAGAACTCTGTCATATGAAACACAGCTGCTGTTTCATGCCAGGTTGCTTGACGTGTGACAGGAAGCTGGTGGCAGTTATGTGCAAGGCCCCAGATGAAATATGGGCACTTTCAGTTAAGATCTTTCTAAAGAAGCCATGATGCAAGGGGTTGGGGTGGTGAACAGTGACTGGGTGTGTGGTTGCAGCCACTGCTCCTGTTGTGACAGCAGATTTGCAGGATTTGTGGATCTGCAGGTCACAGAAGAGGCTCTGGTAAGAAGTGGCGCTACCAGGCATCCTTCTTTCTAACTTCAGAGTCTTCTTAGCAGTAATAACTCAATGCAAAAGCCCCTAATACATTGAGTGATGATGGAAATCGTCCACCAGCCATTCTGCCACCTCCAGCAGCTATGTCGCTTCTCCTTTGCCCAGTGTGTCTATGTGATCAGAAGCAAAAATGTCCCTTCCTGCTCAGACATCCTGTATTGTGTGGCAGAGACCCACTTTTGACACAATGTTAACACAGTCAAAGATGATATTGTGGGGATGTGTTGACAGTGCAAGGGAGGACATATCACCCAGTGAAGTGTGTGGGGTGCAAAGGAGTGTTTGGTGAGAGGGGACTCTCAATGATGAGTTGGAGCTGTCCTTCATTGGAAGGGGCTTCACCTAGCTTGGGCCAGGAACTGTGTGCTGAAGAACCTGGCTTGTGTTTTTCAGAAACTGGATAAGAGACCATGAAGTGAAAGATGTAGTCTGGAGTGTCATGGGGAGGGTTTTAGGAGGTATGAAGCAGGGACCTGGCCCTCAGAAGGTCTAGAATGTTGTGTAAAGGGACCTGAGCTACAGGGGAGGGAGGTGCTTTCACAGTGTGAAGAAGGAAATAGCATGAGTAGGTTTCATCTCCAGTAAATATCAATAATGATTCTGTGCGATAAATTTCAGAGGAACAAGCCTGACAGCAAGAAACCAGAGGGAGAGCTGGAAGAATCTGGAACTCTGGAAAAAATCATTGCCTTCTAGTTTTATAGTGCTTGTAAGAAAACAACACATGGAGGGGTGTGAGCGCCTTAGCGGGACATGAGTCTGGATTCTGGCATATCAGTATGTTACCCTGGTCACACTCAATCTTAGTCTCATCTTCTTTATAAGTAGAATGGGAATGAAAACAGTGGTATCTTATCAGGTACTATGAAAATGACACAAGATAGCTAGTGCAGATTGCACAGCACAGTGCCTGGCATTACACTGTATTCTATAAATAGTAGGTAGGGTCATCTCACACAATGAAAAGAGAAATTAAAAATTGTTGATATAGCAAGGAAGATCCACAACATTTCAGACTATTCAACTGTTTCTTTCAGTCTAAAACCATGACAATTATTTTCTTTCCAGCAAGAACACAGAAAAACATTCCATCTGAATGAAAAAGCTAAGGGACTTTGTTGTTTTTTTTTTTTTTTGCAAAAGACAAATACCTGGTCTTATTGACATGTGCCTGAGTTTCCAAGCTGCATGTTCTGGTGTGGCCTTTGTAGGCTACAACATCCTTATTTCCACAGCATATCCATGGAGATAAGAAACACTTGATATCATCTGTGGAAACAGATTTTCTCAATATTTGAAAGACTTCATTTCTTGTAGATATTTAATAAAGTCTCTGTCACTCTGATTAGCAGCATCAGAGTCCATAGCATCTTTCCTTTTCTACATGATAACAATGGAGTTACAGGTATTACATCATTATTTTAATTTAATCTACTGTTACATATCTAATATTTTAATTTTCCAAAATTTTCTGTATTTAAATTTTGAATTTTATTTATTTTGTACTTGTAAACTGAATTATTTCTAAATTCTTAAAATCTAAAGTGTTAGAGTTGGTAAGGTCTTAATGTTATTATGAGACATTGTAGAGTTCAAAAGGAAATATATAGCCATGGCTACACAAAGCCCAGCTCCATACTCTTTGGTGATTACCCTGGGTACCTTCCCATCAAACTCTTGAGTTTGGGAGCATTCTCATGGTGTGTCTTCCCTTTACCTTCTTTACTCTTAGGCCCACTTGCCGCATTTGATCTGTCCTGTGGGGATAATTATAGGCTGCTTGATGGAGTCACTTTTTTTATTGTGCTAAAGATGGTTAAAAAGTACAGGTCAAGTTTTACCAGAAAGCCCTTGCATTATTTTCTAAAGATAGTACTTCATCTAATTCTGAAGTTTCTCTGCAGTCTATTTTTAACTCATGCAATTAACAGAAAGGAAATAGAATTGTAGCAAGAAAATATACTCATTTTTCTTTTTAAATATGTATGGACTGAGACCATACAAATTCACTAAAGAAAGTAGAAAATAATTAGATAGTCAGAAGAGAACACATTTTTTTGGTGAAAATTTTCAAATACTAGGACAAACATACTAGGAAACAGTAATTTTAGAACTTACTTGTTAAACACAAAACAAAAATCCTAAAAGATTGTATAAATGAAAATCTAGGCAACAGTTGGTTTGACTATGACTTTGCAGTAACATCTCTGATAAAACAATCTATAAAAGGAAAATAAATGATTAAGCTGGACTTCACTAAAATTAAACAATTGTTCTGCAAAAGGCATTGTTAAGAGACTGAAGAACCAAGTCACAGACTGGGAGAAAGCTTGCATAAAACATACCTAATGAAGGACCATGAGGCAAAATATGCCAAGAACTCTAAAAACTCAAATGACCCAATTTAAAAATGGGCTTAGGACCTTAACCTCACCATCACAGAAATACAGATGTCAAAGAGTACATGGAAAGACAGTAACATCCTATGTCATCAAGGAGATGCCAGTGAAAAAATGAGAGACCACTGCACACCTATGTGGATGGCAGAACTCCAAAATGCTGATAACTCTAAATGACAATATGGAGCAACAGGAACTCTCATGTGCTGCTGGGAGGATTGCAAAAAGGGAGAGCCACCTTGAAAAAAGTGTTCTCGCAAAATAAAACAAATTTTTATCATGAAATTCAATAATCATCCTTCTTGGAATTTATTCACATGAATTGAAAATTCACATTCAAACAGAAATCTGAGCATGAATATTTGTAGCAGCTTCATTCATAATTGCCAAACCTTGAAGCAATTTTAAGATATCCTTCAGTGGGTGAATGAATGAACAAGTTGTAGCATTTCCACAAAATGGAATATGATTCAGCACTAAAAATAAATGAACTACCCAGCCACAAAAAGACATGGAGGAAAATTGCATATTACAAAGAAAAAGAAATTATTCTGAAAGAATACAGAATGTATGATTCCAATTATGTGACACTGGAAATGTAAAATTATGAAGACAGTAAAAAGTTCAGGCACTGTCAAAGTTCGGGAGAGGGAGAGGTGAATAGGAGGAGCACAGAGGGTACTTAAGGCAGGGAAACTATGTTCTATGATACTAATATCCACTATAATGGTGGATACATCCTGTCATACATTTGTTAAAAACACAGAATGCACAGAGTGAACTCTAATATAAACTACGGACTTTTGTTAATAATCACCTGTCAATATTGTCTCATCAAAAGTGAGATGCTAAAGATAGAGGAATTGGAGAAAGTAGAGGATATGAGAACTCTGTGTACTTTGATCAATTTTTTTCTATAAACTTCTTCCTTTAAATACTTGTCTAGGAGATGCCCAGATTTCCACGTTCTTTTTTGTTTCTACACAGCTTAAATAAGACCTTTCGGAGCCTAGGCATCATGTAATGACATCCTGCAGGAGGCCGAGGACTTTGAGGAAGGAAATAGAATAAGTTGGGTAGGTTTCCTGGATCTACAAATGCAGGGTACAAACTAGTTAAAACTACATGGTTAGCAATTTCCAGGTGAGCATGTCACAAGGCTAGAGATAGATTTCTGTGCATTAGCTCCCTGGGCTCTTAGAGTTTATGATGGAGAGTCAGATTTGCCAGATATTTTTCTTCCAATTTTTCCATTTCTGACTAAAAAATGGATTTATGAATATACATATATGTCCTTCCCCCATCAAAATAGATAAGCTTGGGAGCAGGATAGAGGGATTTTTAGAATCAGATTGAACTAATGCTGGGTAAGGAAAGGGACAAAGTTTAGGATTAGAGGACACTTTAATATTTTGTCATTGGTGGTGTTCACTATAATTTAGACTTTAAACAAACTTTAGATTTTGAGACATGGGAACACAGAGTTCCCAATTCCTTTTGGACAAACATATTATACATATAAGAAGTCATAATGTGATACAGACCAAATGGAGATATTTATAACATAGTAATTATTCAGAGTCTGAGCTTTGAAATGGGACCCTAGTTCTAATTTCCACTCTTCTATAAGTTACAAATCTCAGGCAAATTGTTTAACATCCTTTAGCTTCAGTTTCTTCATCTGGAGAAAGTCCATAGCAATATTTATCCTGATAGAGGAGTAAATTTTATATTTCCCAACTTTGAGATATAACTCACAGAAATTAAAATTTTTGAGAGCGTAAAAAATAATGATTTCATATACATACACATTTTGAAAGTTGTCCAACATCCATAATTTCACATATTTCTTCTTCTTCTTCTTTTGGTGAGAATATAAGTTCTACTCTCATAAGATTCAGTCATACACTATTATGAACTACAACCACCATGTTACTCTCTGATTATCAGTCCATATTTGTCTTATTATGAAGTTTGTATACTTTCTGTGCTCCCAGGCTCTAGTCCCTGAAACTATCATTCTCTGTGTTTCTCAAAATTTGACTGTTTTAGCTTCCACATAAATGTGATATCACACAGTAATTATCTTTCTGTGCATGGCTTACTTCATTTAGTATAAAGTCCTCCAGGTTCAGCCATGTTGTCCCAGAAGTCAGAATTTCCTTTTTTAAAGGCTGAAAAATATTCCATTGCATAAGTATACAATATATTATCTTTATTTTATCTGTTACCCTTATCTATTATCTAATAATTTTATCTGTTCTAGGTTGTTCCCATGTCCAGGCTATTGTGAATATGCTGCAATGAACATGGGAGTACAAATGTGTTTTGTGATAGTGATTTTATTTCTTCTGCATATATATTCAGAAGTGGGATAACTATCTTATGATCTGATGTCCTATTTTCAATCTGTTGTGCATCCTGCATACTGTTTCCCATTGTGACTGTGCCAAGCCAATTTGAATTTCTTTAATAGTGCACCTTTTCTCCACTTCCTGTCAATGCTTGTTTGCTTTTGAGATTTTACTATGATTAACTGAGGTGTGAGGTGATGATATCTCATTGTGGTTTTGATTTCTATTTCCCTGATGATTAGCATTATTGAAAAACCTTTCCATTTATCTATTGGCTATCCCCATCCATCCATCCATCCATCCATCCATCCATCCATCCATCCATCCATCCATCCATCCATCCACATCCATCCATCCATCCATCCATCCATCCATCCATCCATCCATCCATCCGTCCGTCCATCCGTCCGTCCATCTACCATCTCTATCTTTGTGTGTGTATGTGATTTTGTCCATTTATCTGTTGATGAACATTTAGATTATCTATCTTTATCTTTTGTTATTATAAAAAATGCTATGAACACTGATTTAAAAATAGCTGCTCAAATTCCTACTTTTCATTTTTTGTGTATATACACAAAAGTGGATTTGTTGAACATATTTTTGCTTTTAAAAGTCTTTGCTTTTATAAATTCTTTACCAGTGCAGCTAAGCAATTATCTCAATTACTTCTGTCAACAAAGTAGTCATGCAACATTCACAACAAGGAACAATTGAAACAACCTTTACTCTTTCTATATCTTTATCACTTCTTATTACTAAATGAAGTAGGGATTTTTTTTTTTTTTTGGAACTAGGTCTCACTACGTGCCCCAGGCGGGACTCGAACCGCGATCCCTAAAGCCCCGGCCGCTTCATAGGCTGAAGCTTACAAGCACGAGCCACCGTGCCCGGCCTCTTATTACTAAATGAAAGGTGAATGCCAGTATCAGGAAAATAACTTACTGTCTCCAAATGGCTTTCCCTGAAGGAACATGAAGTGTTCATGTTCAAGGAACATGAAGCAAATGGAACTATATAAAATACTCTTAAAAATAAAAGTTCCCAATTTTTGGCCCTCTATACAAGTGAAAAGGGTCTGATAACAAAGATACACAAAGAACTCACACAACTTAACAAAAGCAGATCCCCCCCCCCAAAAAAAAACAGTTAAAAATGGGGAGAAGATCTAAAAAGACACTTCTCTAAAGAGGAAGTCCAAATGGCCATCAGGCACATGAAAAACTGCTCAATATCACTAGTAATTAGGGAAATGCAACTCAAAACCACAATTAGATACCACCTTACACCAGTAAGGATGGCCCACATCCAAAAAACAGACAACAACAAGTGCTGGCATGAATGTGGAGAGAAAGGAAGAGGAAGACTGCTGGTGAGAATGTAAACTGGTCCAGCCACTATGGAAAGCAGTGTGGAGAACCCTCAAACTAATGAAAATGGAACTATCATTTGACTCAGCAATCGCTCTTCTGGGTATTACCCAAAGGAGACCTCAATGTGGATTCAAAGGGACACCTGGACTCACATGTTTATTGCAGCACTATTTATAATTGCAAGGACATGGAAACAACCCAAATTCCCCAAGAAAGATGACTGGAAGAAAAAGATGTGGTATATATACACAATGGAATATTATGCATCAATTAAAAAAATGACAAATTTGACGATCTTTTGGTAACATGGATGTACCTAGAATCAATCCTATTAGCAGAAACACATCAGAAAGAAAAAGACAGAAACCAAATGGTTTCACTAATATATATGAACAACCAAACAAATGTACACAACTTGGGGGGGAGAGGGAGGACCAGCTGGAGTTGTCAGGGAGGGGAGGTGGTGGGTGACGTGATGCCTGGCAATCACAATGATGTGATATATATTATTTAAATTAAAAAAGTCTCAAACCTTGAAAAAAAAATTCCCAAAAGAAAGGATGAATTCTAATTTCAAATAGAAGTCTGATGAAACTAGACTAGAACAAAGACTGAAAAACTACTAAAGAGAATCCAAATAAAATTCTGTTTGCTGCCTCTTCATAATCTACACATATCCAGAGCAGCAACAATGTAATTGTACTTTCATTCAACAACAACAAAAAGCCAGCATTCCATTTTATACTCAGTACTCAGTGTACCAAAAAAATCACAAGAATATTTTTTAAAATAGAAAGCATTTTTATTAAGTGAATTTTCTTATGCTTTAGATACTATTTTTTAAATGGAATACTAAGGAAGTGAAAGACCTATACAATTAGAATTATAACACATTACTAGAAGGTTTAGATAGGAGTCGGTTGGGGGGCTGGCAAGGCTCATTGGAGGTTAACAGAGCCCACCCCAAAGCCCAGAGGGTGGGCTGAGGCTCGTATGGACTAAAGTGTCACCTGCACAGGGAACTCCAACTCTGCTGAGAGGAGCAGCTATCCCACCAGCACCTGGGGGAGGAGTTCACACAAGACAGGTGAGGCTATCCTACTGAGAGCAGCCTGAGGCGTCTCCTGGTTGTCACAGAAACGGCCTAGGAGGCAGGGTTGATCTGCAATTTGCAACTGAATGGACACTGGCCATTCACTGTGGCTTGGACTGAGTGGGTTGGGAGGCTGGCAAGGCTCACCTGGAGGTTAACAGCGCCCACCCCAAAACCCAAAAGTGCCAGTGCTGCTATGCGGCACTGGTGCAAACTCAGAAAACAAGGACACTCACTACCAAAAGCATATAGGCAGCGTTAACCACAACTATATAGGCTTCAACATGCCTAATACTAGAGCAGTAGTCACCCAATACATAGAGCAGATACAAAAAGAAAACACAGGAAGGAGGAAGAACACAAATGCTCAAGCAAGCCCTAAGAAAAATAACTCACCACCTAAGGATAAACAGTTTGAAAAAACCAACATGGATGACATGGAAGAAATGCTCCATATGTCAGACAAAGAATTCAGAATCAACGTGATAAAAGCACTCAAAGAGGCCAAGGAAGGGGGGGGAGGGAAAGCAAAAGAATAGAAGCTCTCAATGAATTAAGAGAAGTAGTAGAAAAATATAAAAAAGAATGCAGCAAAATGAGCAATATCATCAACGAACAGAAAGATGAAATTGAAACCCTAAATAAGAAATGCAGGAGATGCAATGCATAAGAGGAACAACAGAAGAACTGAAAAATGCAGGGAAGAGTCAGGAAAGCAGATTAGAAGAAATAGAAGAAAGAATGAGCACACTAGAGGATACAGAAGTAGAAAGAATGAAGAAAGAGAAA